>VYZV01014297.1:4195-14484 GCA_013401275.1 Pandion haliaetus | reverse complement strand
TTTTTTTTTTAAAGTGCTTAACCATCACATCCAAAAGTAATGACTTTCAGACCTACTTAACATGAATGTGCTCAAAAAGCCACTGCTTACAGTATAAAAGCTGTCATTCTGAAAGGCTGCACATACAAACTGGCTTTATCTGCACGAATGAAAGATTGCTTTGAACAGCTCTCAATCATATGATGTCCCAAATCAATGTAATGCTATTAGAGCAGGCAGCCAAGTAAGTCCCAGATAGTTGAAGTTTAAGAATAATAGATATAAAAAAATACTTTTTTTTAAAAGGCAGCATGCCTCTCCCAGCCACAAGAAGGTAACTTTACATAATAAGCAAGAGACACAGTTTTATGTTATTGTTGTAAACTACCTAGAACAAACTGACTATTGACGCAGTAATTCACATGTGTAACAGAGGGAGATAAATACTCCTTCCTAATAAAATACAAAAAGGCAATCGTGGGTGGGACCAATCACTAACAGTTTTTTACTTAAACATACTGTTGACTTGCCTTTAAAACCCACAGTATGTCCTAACTCAAAAAAACCACAAAAAATAACAAGAAAACCAAGAAAACCAATGACTTGAAGAGCTTTAGGACTGTTTTGTTACATTGTCATGTATTTATTTGAGCCTTAGTGCAAAGAAAAATTTAACATTCTAGGCTCCAAAGCAAGTCAAATACATAAGACTATTTTATGGGGGGTTTTTTGACAGACATCAGACACACCGATTCCAAGAGAAATTTAATTTCTTAGCTATAATGACCACTCATTTTTATCTCAAGGTTAGACAACACATTTAAAAATGGAAGCAAAGACTCTGGCATTCATTAACCTCAAGTACAGCTATAAATTGTTTCAACCCCACCACTCCCCCAAATCAGGACTATCATAACCAAACTGAACTGTCAGTATTGCTGCAGCCGTTGAATTGTGCCCACAGCCTGTTAGTACTATTATCCATCCCCACAGTTATTGTACAAATTTCTCCACCAGCTTTGGAATCCTCCAAGCTCAAATTTGTTTACATTCATCTACTTCACAGGGCTTTTTTTTTTTTTTTAACTATTTCTTGAAAGTCATCAATTCCCAACACAGTATCTTGATTGTCCTTCAGGACAGTGTTTAAGTTAGAGAATCCTCTGGTTCATTTACTGCTAAAATACATTATTATCTAGAAAAGGTAACTTTTCCCCTACGAAGTTCCTGTAAACACCTCTGTATTAAGCCATAGCAAGCTCTAGTCCAGGAAATTCAGTACCTCCAGTGACTTGACTTTACCTCACTTCCCTACAAAAACAACAAAAAAACCCCACCAAACAAACAAAAAAAACCCTTTATAATTAAAAAGGAAAGGAAATAACACAACAGACAGACAAACAGTGAAGCATTCAGTTACCCAAGCAGACATCTGAAACAAGCCTCTGAAAATGTAACATTTGAAAAGCAATGGTTTTAGTGGTTAAAGTGTGCAAATGACTAAATACGCTGCCTGTTTCAGAGATAACTGAATACTGTAGTCATCAATGATTACTATTCAAGTCTAGCACTGGCAGTTCTGTTGCTTTTGTTGCTGGCTTTGGACATTATATATTACCACTTTACCTGCATATTTCATGCCTTTTTTTTTTTTTTAAACATATCAGCAGCATGACTTCAGAGCAGTATAGGAAAGATGGCAACTTTTTCTTTTTTAAAGGTTTCCTGTCCATCCCAAGTCTGGCAAGACTGAGTATTATGCAGAATTAAACATAATGTTTCAAGCAGGAACATCAAATATTATTTCAAGTTTTGTCTGTCTGAAAATCACTTCAAAAAGATTCAGAATCTCCGATTTCTGTGAAACAATTACAATAAATATGGAAAAATACCATGCAAGGAAAGTGTAGCTTTCTATTGATGAGAAGTACAAAAGCTCAGAAACAGAAGAACACTAGCTTCAGCCCGAGACTGAAAAAAAACCACGGATTTTTCAAAACCAGAGTCCATACAGTGTCACACAGCCCTGCCTTGTCATGTTTGTTAATATCCTCGCTTAGAAGTCAGACAGCATTTTGTTTAACTTGTGTTGCTCTGTATCATTACACTATACCATAATTAACTCCTCTTTTGTGCCGGCCTCATTCCAACACAATTGTACCCACTGTATAACAGCAGCAGTTCTCAGGTTTTGTTTTGCAGCTCAGCTGTATTTTTCTTGGATGTTCACAAGACTGGCATTTGACTGGATGCGCTTGGCTAGAAAGGGAAAAATTATATGAAAATTAAACACAAAGAATCCCGCAAAACTGGTCTCTCCACTCCCTCTATTTATCCATAGTCTCTCCACTCCCTCTATTTATCCGACACAGACTTGCAAACAGCATTCTGTTCACGTCCAGAAACTTTAATGAAAAGATATGGCTGAAGCTCTTTACTACCCTCCTTCAGGGGACAGCAGCAGACTAATAGTCACTATTAGCACCATCAGCACAGCTGCAGGCAGATCTGGCTGGGCCCCCTCTCCCACAAGAGCCAAGAGAGTCCCTGGCACCACCCAACTCTAACAGTGGAATGCCAGCACCATCACTTACGCAAAATTAGTATCCGTTTCTTCTGCTTCGAATGAAGGAAGCTACTAAGATAAAAAACAATAGGTAGGAAGAGAATAAAGGATGAAACTGCAATCACTGGGACCGTATCACTGCAGGGAACAGAACAGTTGAAAGTCCTGCTCCAAAGCTTCCGAGTGATGTTCATCTAAAAGAAAAAGATAAGCAAGCCGTGAAGGCAAGCACACGCATTTTCGCTGTGCAACATGGCAAACACTCAGGCCTCAAGACATGCAAGTGTTGAAATACAACCTCAGAAAACAACACTTTAACAGATCTCCCCTCAAAACCAAGCAAATCCCTGGAAATGTAGAAGCAAACAATTTAAACAAAGCCAAGATTTCACATCAAAACTTTTACAACTTTCAAAAACAGACTATACTCAGATACACTGTAGACATTGCCATGTGCCCCTCTTCCCAGAGAATTCACTGACAGCCTGCAGGGAGGGGGCTAATCCCATACCTTCAACAGCAGGCCCTTTGCCCAACCACTTAAAACGCCACAATATAACAAAGCTTTTTCCAAACCTGTCGCCAATGCTGAGGACCCCTAGAAACAGCTGCTGTAATATGGAATTAATTATTACACTGGCTAGAACAATAGCAGTAAAGCTTCAAATTAAAAGCCAGGAGATTAAGAGGGTGTTTGGTTTTTTTTAATTTAAATCCATCCCCTTCGCAGTAATAAGAAATTAAAGTGCAGCTACTCAAACTGGAATGCACTCGGCTGATCAGGAGCTTCAGTCATGCTCCTGCTGCACTGACTGAGGACAGGTCCTAGCAAGACAGCCCCACCAAGCTAACCTCCCCCCCCAGGACATCAGCCCGCTAAAGGCACTGCTGCCCATAATGTCCCACAGCGAAAGAGAAAAGGCAATCCCTAGCAAGACAAGCACAAATAGCTCAGACTAATAAAGACCTCCATGACAAGCTCTCCTGTTGAGTATTAATAAATACTTACTGCATCTTCCACATCGATACATAAGTGCGCAGAGTGCCCAGACTCACCACCTTGCCTGTTCTTCCTTTGCAAGTTGTTATACAGGTCATTCAACATTTCATAGGTTTCGTTGCAGTTTTTACATACTTCTGTGTAGTTATTTGGTGACAGATAGATGGTTTGTCCCTAGGGTTATAAAACAGCATTCATACAGAGTTTTAAGGCATTATAAAAAAAACCCAAAACTTAAAAACTAGAGTCAAGTTTTAATCAAAATCCAGATTTCTAGCATCCTAGATTGATTAGAGGCCCAGACAGACAACTTACATGAGAATGCAGGACGAAAAGGGACCAACTCTAATTCACTAGGGACAGGATCCATTTCCTGCAGATTATCCATCTCACTTATTTTTAAAGTACCAGTTCCCAGAAGGAGAAAAAAAAATTACTAGCAATTAAATGTTATTCTGGAGCCAGAGATCAGGTTCCTTAATACTGTGTTTTGGTTTTTGTTTGCCCATACCTAAAAAGTAACTGTCGTTACTGCTGAGCTGGACTGACAGGAACAGACTCTGGCATAGTAAGTAATCCTTTTCATTTATGGCTGTCCTGATTTCAGCTGAGATAGAGTCAATTTTCTTCCTAGTAGCTGGTATAGTGTTGTGTTTTGGATTTAGCATGAGAACAATGTTGATAACACACTGATGTTTTTAGTTGTTGCTAAGTAGCACTTATCCTAAGTTAAGGATTTTTCAGTTTCCCATGCTCTGCCAGCAAACAGATGCACAAGGAATCATGAGGGGACACAGCTGGGCCAGCTGACCTCGACTGACCAAAGGGATATTCCAAACCATATGACATCATGCTCAGCATATAAAGCTGGGGGAAGAAGAAGGAAGGGGGCACGTTCAGAGTGATGGCATTTGTCTTCCCAAGTAACTGTTACACATTACAGAGCCCTGCTTTCCTGGAGATGGCTGAACACCTGCCTGCCCATGGGAAGCGGTAAATCAATTCCTTGTTTTGCTTTGCTTGCGTGCACAGCTTTTGCTTTACCTATTAAACTGTCTTTAGCTCAACCTACCAGTTTTCTCACTTTTCCAATTCCCCCATTCCTATCGCACAGGGAGTGACTGAGCAGCTGTGTGGGGCTCAGTTGCCAGTTGGGGTTAAACGACTACAGTGGCCTTCACCACCCCTGAATGCAGTATGACACAGTTGAAAACAAAACTACAATCTCTAAAGATATTCCAAACCAGTAATGGTTGTATAAGCTACCCCACCAACCACTGGGTTAAGTTCTAGTTCAGACACAGCTACTGGCCCAATGCCTATAAAGGCACATTTCCTAGAAATCATTAATAATAAAAAAGCAGACAGTTTCCTCAGAGACTGCCTCATACCCATCATTTCCCATTTTTACCATCGAATGATCCCAGAACTTGACCAGTAGCTGACTGAAATGGAATATGCACAGTTTCTTAGGCTATTTACGGCATTTTCTTTGGGACCAATTATCACATTTATTTCACTAAGTGAATTATATTGCCATTGCAATACGGACAAACTTTGTCTGCCCATAATTTTACTAGTCAAAAGAATTGTTACAATGATTTAAGGTACTGGTCTTTCTGAACTAGTCTATATTATCAAAAGGTTATATAAAGATTGAGTTGTTAGGTCAGAAGACAACAGTTCTCCAAAGAAGTAGAAAAAGAGACTTGCAGCATGCAGACATGATGTTTCTTACTATATAATTATCAACTATTGTGAATTCAAAAATGCTGATGTGAAGTAGCATTGCAATTATGTACAAAATGAAGTCAAGGTGAATATCAATTAGAATTAATTTTAGGCTCTCCATCTGTAAACATCTGCATTTCACAGATCGTTGCTTTATCTGCCTAAAATTCACACACTCACCAGCAGTTTATTTGCCTAATACGTATCTACAGTTTGTTCAGCATAAATAAGGTTTTGCCAACAATTAGAGGATTTAGTGCTTCTCTTAAATACACAGCATAAATACCTGAAGGTTATGTTCAAAACATGTCAGAGATTTATTGAATAAATCCAGGAATTCTACAGTAGAATTTGATAATCCCTCACTGCTGTTCTTTAAACAATCTGTCAAAGAGAAAGAAAAACATCAGGATATTCTAATTTCTAACATTTCCATAGCCGACAAGCCCCAGACACTCCACTCCTGCAAAAAGGCTCTCGACTATAAAAGACAGGTCTAGTCAACGCTGCGGCTTCCTTATCTGCCTGCCATTGATGTCTCAGACCTGCTGACCTAACTCTTCATGGAGAACATATTTCAGAATTAATTGGCCTTGATTAAGTGCAAGACGAAGACTATCATCAAGAGCTTTCTGAAGAGGGGGTTTGAATTATCTTTGGACTTTGAGATAAAACAAGACACTACTTTTATTTTCTACCCTGCAAATCTGGCTTAGCCCAGCAACAGTAACAGCTATTATGTGAAAGCAGAAGCACCAGCAGTGGAGATGAAACCAAGAGCATCCAGGAAACAGCTAGACCACAAACACAACAGCAGAATCAGAGTGTAGGTTATTATTGTTTAATAAAAGAGCTGACCGTTTCACCAGCTTTGAGGGAAGCTCTGGGGCTTTCCTCTACCATGTTACTACTTCCAACCATCCCACCCCACTTCAGGTTCTCCAACCAGACAGACCCTTGAAAACAACAGTGGTTTGGGAATTTCGATGTTCAGCAACAGCACCATGAGAGCACACCAACATCCGAGAAAAATCTCCTGAAAGAAGGAAGCGCCACCAGTGTTGAGGGCGAGCATTCAGCTGGACACTGGGCAGGCAGCACACAGCTCACAAGCTAAGCACAGCAGGACAGCACAGACTGCAGAGCTCCTCCTGTACTGCCTTTCCAGCCCTCACACAGCCCAGACTCACAAACGAAAACAAACCCTTCTAGGCACTCAAGGGGCTCTGCAGCAAACCCAGTATCTTTGACACTCAATTCCATAGAGCTATTCCCACTGTTTTCTAGTGCAGGGTACCACTTCCCACACCAGGGAAATGGCAAAAAGCCACAGTTTAGCTCCAAGCATGGCACGACACCAGCAGCATGGGGATAGTGAGATACAGGGATAAATTTGGACACCCTCCAACCCCAAAATGAAATCAAAAGCATAGCTGTGGATGCAGATAGTGTAAGCATCCCAGAGTTACTGACTTTATTAACAAACAAGGAAAAGTTTCTTATCTAACTTTTTTAAAAAATGGGAAGATGGAGAAAAACAGAAGAAACCACAATGAAGCTAAAGAAAGTATCCAGCAAAGTCTGTAGATCACAAAGAAAACTAGCAAGACTATCTTTTGAAAGAACAGCCTAAAAGAAATATTTATATAACTAAGTCTTCTAACAGAATAGTGCCCCCAGATTTTGGCAGTATCCCTTACAGAGTAAAAAGCTCTTGTACCCTTCACTGGAATGGCTCTAGTTTAGGATTTTTGTGTTATCTACTGACTGTATTTAAATAAATACATACAATTCTGATCCGTGCAAATTTTAGGGGCTAAGTCATAACAGTAGCAGAACGAGTCACATACTTGCACAGTTGGCTGCCTCCCAGGTTTCATTAAAGAACTCCGAAAGGGTCACAACTATCTGCAGCCTGTCTGAGGTCAAGATGCTTTTGGCACAATTGTGGCTCTCAGAAGAATTCTGGAAGAAAAAGGAAATAACAAAAAAAAAAGCAAGCAAGTGTTAAAAATACAGAGACAATTTTGAAACGGATTTTAGGCAAGCACAGCTAAACAATCGCAGCACATCACATCGATATTTCTAGAATAGGCAGAGCAGAACTGACAGAAAAAAAATAATCTTTTGATCCACCAATTCATACTAGGAGCAATACAGCTTACTGCACAGGGTCTTTGCAGACCTACTAGGACCGCATGCAAGTCAAGTCAAAAATACGTGACTGGGAAAAAAAAAAAAAAAAAAAAAAAAGGCAAGCAGAGAGACAGGGCCGCCTCTACCAGGTAGCTCACGTTCATCCATTTCTAGGCTGCTGCCCCAGGAGCCAGCTCAAGGCACAGGCAGCCAGAGAGAAGGATGGGAGCGTTCTCGTCAGGCTGAAGGAATATTTGAAGGAGCTGAACCAATGGACCGGCCTCAAAACAAACCAAACCCAAACAACAGAAAGCAACATCTAAAACAGCTGTACCAACGTACTGTATCAGCAGCAAACTTCCCACCCCGATGCAGCAATACCAGGAACGCAGTCCTCTGCGAAGCAGCACCTGCGGCCACTCCCTCAAGCCTATGATCAGGCCAGGTTCCCGTCTGTACCAAACTCATCTGTCTTAGCAAGCCACCCAAGGCACCCCATCCTCAAAGCAGGCACTGGCACAACTCTTACAGCAACTTAACTCTTTGGACCAAGCTCATAAAAAAAATGCAGAGCGACTAGAAAAGCAGTTACAGAATAAACAGGAAGTATCCCTATCAGGATTCAGAACAATCTTTTTCTCCTTCAAAGCTTTATTTTCTCCCTCAAATCACTGATACAAAACCATGACCTCCAGTCAGCTGACTCCTGTGCTCTAGCTCCCGGTTTCTGGCTGCTAAATTGACTTAAGCACTTCTCAAAATTGCCAAAGCTGCCAAAAGCCTCTTTGATAAGTGACATGGGACACACGAGAAAATAATCTCTTTTAACGAGAAACATGTTCCTTCCAGAGCCTTATGAGAGATCCAGTTTCTCCCTCTGTTAAAACAGGTTTATTTTTTAAATAAGAAGTTTCCCCTGGACGCTCAACTGCAGAAGTCGAATATTGCCACATCTGGTAACTCCTACGTTCACCCGCTTCCATTTCTACCAAATTACAAACAGATATGCAAGAAAGCTGTTTATGCGGGAAACTCTCCGATTGCTTCATGTGTTTTAACTGTGAAACTTCCTCACCAGCTGGACTCATGAGGGGGGGAAAAAGCACTCTAAATCCAAAATTGAAACAAGTAGACCTATATCATTCCTTAAATATGTTTGCCTAACTTATTCTTTAATTAGCCTAGTGAGGAGGATTTTGCATTTCAGAGATGTCCAAAACTTAAGTGGGCTGCTTCTTTCACATTGTACTATACTGTAGGATGGCAAAGATAAAAAACCATCAGATATCTGACTACTTGTGATCAACTGAGGTTGCAAGAGGTCACCTCCTTTATTTATTTGGTTCATTAATCCACCCACAGAAGAAAAGCCAAACACTCTCCAATACAGATGTGTCTTCCAGACCACATGGTGGACCAGTCCTCCCAGGCTGCCAGTACTCAAGCACAGCAGCTGCAACAAGTTCATACATATTCTAACTACTGGGACGTTTGGCAACCTAATCCTAGCCATAACATCATGCTGAAAATACCCCAGAGAATTACATAATCAATTTCTCACTTTCACATTACTTAGTCACTGGTATGAAACAGCTTCCAGATGAGAAACAAATAAAACAGACTACAGGTTTGCCAACTAAAACAAGAGACCACTGGCTAGATATTTGCCCTGGAGAGGACGATTAGGAAATGAACATCCATGCACTTTTCCAATACAAGCACTGGGGTGGTGAGGGGAAATGGGAGGACAATGTATCAAAACCAGAAAGTGGTATTTTTTCGCATGACAGGTAACTAAGCTGTGAAATGGTCTGCAGTAGGACACTGCGGCACCAGAAGTTTACCTGGGTTTAAAGAGCAACAGATTTTTCTTGTCAGTGGTGATCCTAAATACAGATTCAGAAATCCCAAGACTGGAAGCACAATCCAGGGGACACACTGCTATAAACTTGCTCTCTGCTTGTACTGTTACCAGAGCACCCACTTCTAGCCATCATCAGAGAATGGACAAAGGTCCTTTGGTCTGATCCACTACTGTCATCCTCACACTGTCCTAGGGACTAACTTTTACAAATGGATAAACTGAACAAGAACATGCAAAACTAGTCATGAACCACCTCCACCACTAAGAAATGCAAAAAATGAAAAGAAAAAAAAAAAAAAAAAGATGATCAAGAGTCTGGAGGATGTAAACACAAGACCCAGCTTCAGTCACGGTTTCCCACTGGTGAGGTCCACAGACTCCAGCCAGAGCTCAGGACTTTCAGTTTGCTGCCACACACTCCCATCAGCTTTGAGGCCAAGAACACTGTGACATGGCTCCCCACAGATGATGCGCATCCCTTGCCACAGCTTCAGAGACCATCAATTTTCCAAGAGGCGCCGGGCAACTAGGCTCTGGCAGCGCTCCTCATTAATGCTATACAACGACCTGTGAGCCCAAGCGCCGCTTTAGCCATTGCTACATCAGCCAGAACAACTCAAGTTCTTCCACTTGCACAGAAGAGCAAAGCTTTTTTCTGCAGGTGGTGCTGCTTGCCCCTAAAGATGCCAGGAGCTGGCTGCGCGGACCACGCCAGGGCGCCGGGCAGCAAAAGGCAGCAGCCACTGGCAGCGACGCTTCCCAAACACCCCCAGCCTCTGCTAAACCACTTTACGCACCCGGCGGGGCTTACAGCGTGGCAACTGACCCTCGCAGGCTGGAGATCCGCTTGCCCAAAAGACACGGGCTTCAGTGTCACAGGTCACACCGCCAGCCGCGCCCGGGCCCGCCCGAACACAGGCCGCCTCCCCTCAGCCTCCCCTCCGCGCAGGACCGGGGTGCGGGGCTGGGCCGGACACCCGCCGGCAGGCCGCAGGGAAGGGCGAAGCAGCAGC
>VYZV01014295.1:199036-243130 GCA_013401275.1 Pandion haliaetus | reverse complement strand
GGGGGGGGGGAAGAGAAGTGGAAGACATTTTGAATTAGTGAATTTTTGTTTTGCAGTGATGTCTCAAACATGGGGTGCACCTAATTGACATATGTACTTAGTAGGTTTATTCCTTTCTAAAAGTGTAATTGAGTGTATTAAGCCAAAGTGGATTAGCCATCTCTCTGTACTTGATAATCACACTCCCTCCTTCTCACCGTGCTCCCCCTCTCCTTATCTCTTTCTCACATATAAATTGCATCTTGGCATACTCAAACCTAATCCTCAAAGAGACCATGCAAATCTAATCCTCCAAATATATCATAAAAAAAACCCCATCCCATTTCATTCTATTTACCATAATCCTGCACACTGATAGTACAAGAAATAATCACCAAACAGTGATAATGATTTGCACAGCTTGAAGAGTTCTTTTGACACTCAAAATGATCTAACTGGTTAAACAATTATACTTTAATACATCACTGTCTAATTACTCTTTACAGGACTTCTAGGGCACTACAAGTTACTGGCACACTTATAACATCACAGTCATTTTAGGAGAGAATCATAGAATCATTTAGGTTGGAAAAGACCTTTAAGATCATCGAACCCAACCATGAATACCTCCAGGGATGATGACTCCACCACTTCCCTGGGCAGCCTGTTCCAGTGCCTGACAACCCTTTCAGTCAAGAAATTTTTCCTAATATCCAATCTAAACCTCCCCTGGTGCAACTTTAGGCCGTTACCTCTTGTCCCATCACCAGCCACCTGACTGAAGAGACCAGCACCCACCTCACTACAACCTCCTCTCAGGCAGTTGTAGAGACCGATAAGGTCTCCCCTCAGCCTCCTTTTCTCCAGGCTAAACAACCCCGGTTCCCTCAGCCGCTCCGCATAAGACTTGTGCTCCAGGCCCCTCACCAGCTTCGTTGCCCTTCTCTGGACACGCTCCAGCGCCTCAATGTCTTTCCTGTAGTGAGGGGACCAAAACTGAACACAGAGGACATAAAACAGCTTTAAAATAATATTCTTCCCCATCACATAACCTGAAGTTGACAACTTGTCACCTCAGAAACATTATGGTGCCAAAATTTTAAGACAATATTGTTTGAAAGGAAAAGTCTCATCTAGAAATGGGTAACAGGAATAAGGTGGCCGAGGGTAGACTTGCTATTCACAGCACAGTATTTATAGTAAAATGTAGTTCTGTCAGCTTTAAGTGCATTTTGTTATCAGAAAGTGATCTGATCAATAATTCAGATTATTAATAAGACCCCATATATTTCTGCACTCAGAACTCTGTAGGAAGCTACCATAGATTCATTGTGGTTTTTTTTTAAATCTGAATTCCTTATTCATCTTGACTTGCAATCACAAAAATCAATTGAGAAATGCTGAATGTCAACAGCATTAGCCCAACTCCACTAAGGTGTTTTCAGGACTGATCAGCAGGGTGTTCCTCCCAGAACTAAAGTAGTAATAACACTTATTTTTCAAAGCTTTTTATCAATGAAAAGTCATAAACTGAAATGCTAGTTATACATAACTATTTCTAATTCTGTCTGTAGATACAAAACACTCAAAATAGGTGGCAGCTAAAACAACCTGCCTTCAATCCAAGGATATTCTTAGTAAAGCCAGTAATCTATCATTTCATGTTAGCAGTGTTTGCTTTACTAAATAAGCTCCAGAGACCTGATTCCGCTCCCCCACACACCCCAGATGTTGTGTTGAAGGCCATCTGTTTTGTCCCTGAAGTAACAGAAGCCATCATACATTTTGCTGTGAGATAAAGTGAAGCAGAATGGTCATTACTTAGCCAAAAAAGGAATGAGTAGTTTCCTGAATACATAATTAGAGATCTAACGAATCACAGAAAGATTTGGGTTGGAAGGGACCTTAAAGATCATCTAGTTCCAACCCCCTGCCATGGGAAGGGACGCCTTCCACTAGACCAGGTTGCTCAAAGCCCCATCCAACCTGGCTCTGAACACTTTCAGGGATGGGGCATCCACAGCCTCTCTGGGCAACCTGTTCCAGGCCCTCACCACTCCCACAGTGAAGAACTTCTTCATTACATCTGATTGAAATCTACCCTCTTTCAATTTAAAGCCATTACCCCTTGTCCTATCACTACATGCCCTTGTAAAAAGAAGTCCCTCTCCAGCTTTCCTATAGGGCCCTTAAGGTGCTCGAAGGCTGCAATAAGGTCTCCCTGGAGCCTTCTCTTCTCCAGGCTGAACAACCCCAACTCCCTCAGCCTGTCTTCACAGGAGAGGCTCCAGCCCTCTGATCATTTTTTTGTGGCCCTCCTCTGGACTTGCTCCAACAGGTCCATGTCCTTCTTATGTTGGGGGCCCCAGATCGGAATGCAGTACTCCAGGTGGGGTCTCACAAGAGTGGCATAGAGGGGGAGAATCACCTCCCTTGACCAGCTGGCCACACTTCTTTTGTTGCGGCCCAGGATACAGTTGGCTTTCTGGGCTGCAAGCGCACATTGCCGGGTCATATTGAGCTTCTCATCAACCAACAGCCCCAAGTCCTTCTCCTCAGGGCTGCTCTCAGTCCACTCATCACCCTGAAACAGACTTCTTTACCCCAAAAGTCAGAGGAGTAGAAATTAGCAGGAGGAAGGAAAAGGTCTCCTCAGCTTTGTGGAAAGTACAAATTATAGAGAGGAGAAAGATACTCTAGATTTTATAAATGAAGTACAATTTAAATGTATACTTACCAGGGATCTTTGGAATATCTTGGAATCTGGAGATGACTTAGTAGTACAAAGTTTCTCCTGTTTTACTTTGGTTCTTTTTTTAAATACTATACTTATGAATTTATTATCTTTTCCTCTGTTATCACAGCTAATCAATATATTTCCAAACTAAACTTTGGTTGAAATTTTGCTTACTGGAATTTTAACAGTGTGTTATTATTTGTAGTTTGTAAAAGGAGGAAGTACTCCACTGCATGAATACAGTCAACAGTTTAAGCTGTCCTCCTCCGGAAGAGGCTGATGTTAAAGACATTTTAAAAAAATAATGAGTAGACATAACTTTTGGCATTTTTCACAACCAGAAGCAGCAAGAACCACTTGGAATAAGCAACAGCAATTAAAGAAGATGAAGCATCTTTGTATGGAAAAGTACAGTTAGAAGTTATCTTAATTGCAGATACGTTCCTTAAGGGTTTGCTAGTTTTTCCTTGCCAGACCTGTGAACTAACTGGCCTTATACTTTTGATACATGTGCCAAATACCAAGAGTGGTGTAAACATGAGACAGTCACTTCTTACCTCCAGCGCTGGCCATTTCACATAACTTACACAACTGACAGTTTGAGGAACTGACTTCACAGATGCAGAATATTGTACTATAGCCACAAAGTAAACTATATGTAGGTATTCAATGCAGAGCGTATTAACACAGACAACATTTTTCTTTTAAGTATCAACACACTGCAAAGCTCATATTGTGCTCATAGCTAGCATTACTGAGCTGCAGCTACCCAACTTCCCCACTAGTACTTTACTGCACAAGTAGTAGCCAATACATACCTTTGACAACTGACAGAAATCAAAGAAAATAACTCCTGCACACAGTGATCATACTTCTCAGGATGAGCCTAACACTGCACGAAGCCCAAGACATGGCCTTGCTTTTCAGCTCTGAACAAAGTCTGCCAGCATGAAATGGATTGCCCCATTGGGGCCTGCATAGTGCTCAGGCACAGGCAGGGATTTACAGCAAGTCACAGTACATAGCAGTGGCAATACCATTGTAACAGTCAACAAATAAATGAAACTTAGGGGGTTAGTTTTAAGAAAAGCAATTCCATTCAAGACCCTCTTGCTTTATGAAGAAATACTTCAAATACTCACACAATGTCGCTGAAGTGAATTTCTTGGATGTCTTCATAGGAACAAACCCAAGAGTGACATTAGGACCAAAATATTAACACTGTCCTAGTGAAAAAACGATAGCAAAAAAAACTCCCAAAACAAAACAAATAAACCCTCTCAAACTCTGAAGAGCTCCTAAAAATGAAAAGATAATAAACCAAGCAAGTAGAACTATGCACATGCTGTTTCAGTGGTATTAGCCATAGACCATTTGACTTTAAACTTTATAAAACCATCTCCACAAACTGGTTAGCTCAACTACCCTCTACAGAAACCAAGACAAAGGATGTAATTTTATTTCCACATAAAATGTGGCCACATCTTGAGTACTGCGGGCAGTTCTGGTATCACAGCAAGACTAGATTGTACTTCATTTACCGGTTAAGTAGGAATTTATGTTAAAAAGATAAATAATTTTAAGAAAAATGAAGGGGGAGATTTTCTTAGCCAATTTGCACATTAGCAGTTAAAATACATAGGTATCAGGACAGATTCTAATTGCAAAAATTCACGACTGCATATTATTAAATCTGAATCTCTGGTGGAACAAAAACCTCTCTCCCTTCCCAAAGCCATAGTTTATATGGTGTGAGAGAAGGATTCTCTTTACATCTGGGCTGCTTTTTCAACTGACAGTTAGGAAGGCCAGGATTCAGGATTTTCCCAGACCAATAGTCTCCTGTTGCTTTCAAGACTTGTTAAGGCTATTAAGAACTATCACACAGTATTTTCTCTCCCTCACAAAAAGGGTGAAAGGCAAATAGCTGCCAGGTAAGAGAGAGTCTTTTGACACAGCATCCTGCAGAGCTCTGAGGCCGTTACTCCTGCTTGGGATTCAGAGGTTTCTTGCAAGTGCTAGCCCTGGGTATACCAGTAAGACATAAACCACCTTTTGAAACCTACTTACTAGGCTTCATATACATCTCAGTGCTGCAAGTATTGTACAGGAGGAAGAAGGACAACTAGATAGGATTTTTTTCATTTTACTGTATATAGTAAGTTTTCAGGGTTTGGGGTTTATTTTGTTGTTTTGCTGTAGGTATGCAGCAGTAAATCAACTCAAAATGAGAATATTTTCTGACCAGGAATCCAGGAGGCAATTCAAATTTCTCCTCACCTTGCTAACACCTAAACTTCAATGTCATAGATGAAAAAAATTGCTTTTATTTCCCTCTGAGGATCGATCCTTGTATAAAAGAAGTTTCCTGTTTATGCTCTTCATACCTTGGAAGTGTGACTATTATTAAGATAATAGGCATAGTTTTCTTGCACGGTCTGAATACATGCTCAAGTCTGCATTTACTGTCGGATGCATGCAACTCTTTGGAAACAGAATTTGTCTGTAGATTTATTCAGCTATGCAATTTGTAGCTGCAGCTAGGGACAAAGAACCCCAGAATCTGATTTCTTCACTTATCGAGAGCAAAGCTGTAGACACTGGGAAGCCCAAAATTATGCCTTTGATCACCAAGATTTCAAAGACATTCATCAAGACAATAGTAGGTGACTGTGTTATTTCTGCTCAGTTGAGCGCAGTAGTGATAAGATTATATCACACTTCAATCTATTTTTTAGTTTCACACAGTAAAAACTTATGTCACTTTCTTACATGTTTTTTTAAAGTTTTCTGTACCAGTTATTCATTTGCAGAGTTATTTTCCCACTGCATAATATCTTGCATGATCATTAAGTAGCTATTAGTATTGCATATTTTACTTTGGCATTTATGTTGCACATAAAAAGATTGAAGACCCACCAACCACTCTCTTTTCATTTAATTATCTCTAATTCACTAACTATATTTCCAGTAAATTATGCAAAGTGGTGAAATGCTATTCTGTATAAAAAGCTTGTTTATTACTAGTGGACAAGACTATAAAAAATAACATGTAACTATTTATGTTAGACAACTACAATACAGACAGTATCTTTGCCACACAAAACCAACCTCTAATCCTATATGATGGATTAAAAGCCACAAGAGACCAACCCTGAAAAGGACTATTTGTATGGCATGATTCTAATTTTTTTTTTAAGGGAATTTTCTCAGGTAAAATGAATATACGCAGATATCTATCACAACTTTAAGGAACACAACTAAATATTCCCCTAATATATAAATTTTCCCTTCCTTAACTATTTCCTGTATACCTTAATCATTTTTAAGTCACAACATTACAACTGTTGCAGCAGTTTTCAAATGAGATACCATGTATTCCTTCCCTAGATGCCTGCTTTGTAGCTCAAGAAAATAGGAAACAGTAGACTCTACTCACAGAGTTCGAAAAATCAGAACTTAAATTAATGAAAAAAGAAAAAAAAAATAATTCCAGAAGATGATGCCTGCAGGAATTCAGACCCCACTGATGCAAAACCAACAATACAAGAGCCGTAGCCTGATGATCAAGCAACAGCCACTCCAAGATCTATCCAAATCTTGGCAAGGCAACATTTCTGGTTTATAGGTCAGTTTTTTCCCTGCTTCCCTGCTCCCAGCATAAAGGCTCACGACTATGCCATATTATCTATATTTAAAAAAAAAAAAACCAAAACAAAAGAACACAAATAAACAGTATAGCAATCTATGGAGGATTAGGAAGGATCCTACTTAATAACTCATTGTTCATATACTCCTACTGAGTGCTTCACAGGACACAACAGTTTTCTCTGATTATCTCTTCCATGATGTATCACCCATGTACCATCTATAGCTGGGTAAAAACAAAGAATCCCCCTCACGCACCCCCATGCATAAACTATTGAAAACAACTGCAGCAACATGCAGGCAGACAGTGGATCAAGAACCCAAAGTTTATGTGAATTTTCACTTTTATACCATCCACATAGTCTCCCTTTAACATTTATTCATCTCCCTCAGACATCTTCCAGTGACCCTTTGGTCTCATTTTCAGTGACCTCCAGGCAACAGTTGTATTTTTGTCACATTTTTTTTCCACACGCTACATCTGGTCAAACACATAGGAGAAGGGCAAGACAGGTTCACTGCCAAACTTCCCCAAATATTATCAAAACCTCCCTTCGACCTGCTCATACCTGATCTTCCCATGTCCCCACCGACACTGTTTAAGCAGCTTAAGCAAGTTATCAGAGCTTTTTTGCCTCTAACACCCACATCTTTTGTGTTACAGAAAATAAGCAACTCCTTTGGCTTTATTTTAAGATATCTGTTTTATGAGTGCACTCTTCTCATGCAGAGGAGGAGTGATTGTAGCCTACTTGAAAGGGACTGGGAGTGAAGCAAGCACAGAGCGAGATGAAGGCAATATGAATTATATTTAACGTGTTTAGAACACACGCTGTTTTATACCAGTAAAGCTTTGGCTTATTTTTTTTAAATGAGTGTATTTTTGTATTATTAGTTTTCAAACAGTTTGCACACTGCTGGGGACACAAATCTATCATGTAGGTAAGATAAAAAAAAGTATCTAGTCTCTCCCTTAGCAACCAAGAGGACTAAAGCAAAGGGAGGTCCCTCACACTGTTGATGATGAGGACTAGCCTGAAGGAAACAATTTGTTTGATTGATACTACAGCATTATCGATAGAAACCCATGAGAGGGCACCTTTGCAACAGGCTGAAAGTGAAACAGGTAGAAGCATTCATTTCTGCTACTGAGCTGAGACCACATACCAAGGATTTAGCCACTGGGAATTGTGCAAGAGGAGATGTTGTTTAGAAGCACAGGCCACTTACTTGGGAGAGAAGGACGCTGATTCCTGTGCTAAGGATTATCCTATAAAAAATTTAGATGAAAACACTGGGTAACATGTGAATGACAGAGCTTCCTTTTTGTGTGTGAAGCAAGAAAAGAAAAAAAAAATACAAGTTATAGCTACACAGATGAGCTTTTTGGAGAATAATTCTGTGAGAAGAGCTTGAGGATCTGAAGAGACTAGGCGGGAGAAGAGAGTAAGTGAGAGCAAGAAACAGACTGCAGGACCCAGAAAAGGCAGCTGCTATTGGAAACCAGTAAGATGTGAGTGCCTTTGGGCCAGATGAAGTGATAAACCACAGATATGGGAAGAGCTACAGGAAATATACTGCTGGTTCAGAAGAAAGCCAAGCACTGCTGTATTAGAACTGTTACAATCATGTCTAGGAAGAATTTGTCTTCAGAGAAGGGTATAAAACAGTACTCAGGAATTAAGCTAAAATATTGACAAATTGGGAAGAAAAATACAAAAAAACACCTAATTTTTTGTTCTCATTTTGTACAGCATAGCTCCTCAAATACACTTAGAGGGTTATTATCACAATTTTACAGAACAGCTCAAGATACAGAAAAGAAGCCATCAATAGCTAGGAGGATTCTAAATAAGAGATGCAATCTATACTGACTTTGGATGACATGGAAATCTTTGATAAACAGTTTACTCCATTCAAATCTGAGTCCCTCATGCTCACACAGTTTCTTCTTTGGCTTAAGAGGACTGCCATCTGCTGAGTTACCCTCACCTTTATGTGTTTTTAGTAAAGAGATTAATGTTACCTAAAAATAATGAGAATTTTGATAACAGCTTTTACTTTTTCTTGTTTATACATAAAGACACAAAGAGGTATATAAATTTGCAAGGATCAGTGTTGAACATCATTTTTCTTTGCTGCATAACTTATTTTGGTATTAAACTGGAAATTCTTGCTAGTAACCGGTTCAAAACTATAAGGTTCCTCGGTTGTGATGAAGGCATGTTAGAGATTAGCCCAGAGAAAGCCAGCAAATTAATAATCTTATACCTGAAACAAGCTGGATACCCTAAATCTCAGCAATTATACTGCAAAATTCAGGTAGCACAGGCAGCATGAAAACCAGAGTGTTCCACCTTAGCAAGCCCTTTCCTCTGTGCCGCTGAGGCAATAAAACCAACTGGCAAATGAGCCCGGAGAACACTGTCCGCAATAAACTGCTGTTACTCAACCGCACTCACAGAACAGTGTTTATAGCCACTTGAGATACTTCATCCCTCATTTTGAATTAGAACAAAATAGATGAGTCAGGTCTGAAACACAGCTAGGAAATCAATGATGACTGCTTTTATTCATCCTAAAATATGGCACTGACTGAGGTAAGGCAACTGCCATGTAGCCTTATACATGTAGTACTTAGAGCTTTTACTAGAACAATATACTTTTAATTACTCCGTACGTTCCGCAGTACTGTGATACCACCTGTCATGCCACAGGTTTTATCAAGAAATGGTCCTCAGGTCTAAATGGAACTACCGATCGGCTTCTGAGAGGCAGGCTATCATAGCATTACATGCACACTTTGTCCCAACCCTAAAAGAGACAATATGAGTAAGTATCTGCACTCATCCTCTGATTACGGGAGTTTTCCTGCAGTTCTGCTCCACAAAGAGAGCTGGTGGTGTTGATTAGTTGCTTTCAGTTTTAAGTGCTTTGAAGATGTGATCTTATCTAGAACATTTCATAGTGATTGATTATTATCTCTAAGGTCTGTGAGCAAAACACATAGCAGATTCATAGATCTGCATTAATCTATAATCTAAAAACATATTTCCATATAAACTACATAGGAAAGTATTCAAAAATGTTTACACAATATTATTAAAGTGCCAGATAAACTAAACTGCTTAGAAAGTGCCAACTCTGCAACAACAAAATACAGTAAAATGCCTCCTTCTCTCCTTTCTCCTAATGCCCTAACACGTCCTTTCTTAAGTTTTTATATTCAGGCAGAAATAACAGTGGACTGAAATGCAGCTGAATACAAATGAAACATTACAGATTCTTTTCCCCTTTAAATTCTATACCCAAAGAATGCCATCTAGTGACCATCTACTGAACGCAAGAATTGGTATCAATAATGCATCTCACTTCAACTGTTAAGGTAACATATTACACATTAACTATGATGTGCATGTTCATTTTGTTACTCTGTGCGTGTGTGTGTGTGTGTGTGTGTGTATGAGAAATAGAAAGGATAAACTCCTAACCAGAGTATTTTTATTCAAGGACATCTGACATCCCTCAGCAAATCTGTCACTTCCTCTGTGCTTCAACTACTCTATCCAGAAGGTGGCTTCCGTCTTACAGAACATTTTTAGGGTAATTGTCTCCATAGGCATCTACAAACAGCTAAACACTGAGGCGTTCATGGTTTCCCAGCATTTTCTAGACAGGAAAGATCCCATTTTGTCTTGCTACCCAACTTCTCTTTTTTCCTTAAGAAGAAATATTGAGATAACTTCCGTATCAGTTAAAAAAAAAAAAAAACCAAACCACAAAAACAACCAGCACCTTATCTAAGCTATTTTGTGTTGTGACCATATCTCTTACATAGCACATTTTATTATAAAAGATGGATGATATGACGTCTTGCCTGCACTGAAATTTCCAACACAGTTGAACACAAACCGTATTTTACAAAAATCCTAAAGGTGAGACTTTTCAACAAGCCCTCACGCTATGTAATAAATATTATAAAATGTTTTGCTCTCCCAAAACAAGACAGTCTCACATACTAAGCTGAAAGAAACATATTAGCATCCTAGTCACTTACTGTCTGAAAAGGGCATATTTTGTGGCACATTACTAAAGACTGTAATATTTCAGCAGTTTGACACTTCCCATGCTAATCTTTACTTCCCGTCTTTAGAAGATTGGGAGTATGTCCTGCTGTGTGGTTAATGCTCAGAATAATATCATAAAGTGTAATATACAAATTATTCAGCATGCTGATAAATAAAATAAATTCAGAAAAACAGAATAGCTTCATCTGAATAATATTTCTAGATGTTTCTTATTTTAAAAATATTCCTATTTTTTGCCATTGCTTTTCTACTGATATCGGATAAGAGCTTTGGCTTTTGATTAACAGGCTAATTCTTACAATACTCTTTTTCAAATTCTTAAATTTGCCTTTACTTGAAAAAAGTAACCTTTGGATGGCAGGTAACACGAGCAGAGGTGGGCAAGTGCTGCCATTACCTTCAGTAGCACTCAGAACACAGGCTGGGCTAGTGTGATGCTAATCACAAACTTTGTAAGCAATAAAGGTAGAATCAAGTCACATTCAGCTGATCACAGGAAAACCTAACCTCACTAGCGATGTCTCATTAGAAAACTTGAGTAAGGTCATGTTCTACATATAGTTTGAGAGCAAAGACAAACTCTTTAAAAGCCCTCACACTCTGGATGAAATTGCCTATTCGGAAATATAAGAAAAGTCTTTTGCACAATATCAGGTGGAAAACTGCAAGCTATGCCAATTTATAATTAATAATTACCATTAAAAGCTCTGCACTGAAGTTGGAGAGATCCACTAGAACATGTACAGACAAAACTACAATACCAGACAGATTTAAGGAACAGTGTTGTTACCATCCTTTTTCATTACCAGGTAGTGGATTAAGATAAACCCCTCACACAAACTACGACTATCTACCTAGGGATTTACCTTCCTTCGCCTAGATACATTATAAACCATCAGAAAAAAAATGTACCAAACACTTCTGCATTCATTCATTTTGCTAATATCTCTCCATTCACAGAAATTCACAATACTGTGGTTTTACTGCTATGTAAGCTAATCAACAGAGCAAACTGAACACAAACAAGAGCTGCAGTACTCTCTGCATAACAGTTGTAAGGGTTGATAACGAGAGCTCTCGCAGAAAGAAGAACCTTCTCGTGCCCACCTTTTTGGAATAAGGCAGCACACTGCTGACCTTATCTGAAGCCCAAAGGGAATTTAAACAAGGGGCACAGAAAAGATGTACACACACAGCATCCAGAAGTTAAATTGGAGAATGAAATTCAAGCTTTCACTGTACCTTCTTAAAATTCTGCTACTGTAGGTAAGAGTAATTGATTTTCTGTAAGGAGAAGATGCAATCAGCAAGTTAAAAATGTAGCAAGGCTTTTGAATATTGATATTCCGGATAAAGATACCAGAACGGTCAGATTTACGGAGAAATAAGTTCCTAAACAGATGCTTGAAATTTTAATATACTAATGAAGTTAGCTGATTCGTGTAATACAAGATTTGAACTTCAAGAAGCCTTGACTTAAATGTTCACCAAATGCATATAATAACAATTCAAAGTATGTTCTTGTTTCTGAGATGTTGAAAAACCCCTCTCAGAGGGAGGTACGTTAATGAGCACTAGGTCATATATTATGTACATTTATAGGATGGTCTGTAGAGTTGTTGCTTTGGTTTTTTGTTGTTTTTTTTTTTACGCTGGAATAGCTCACCAAGAAAATTAGGGGGAAAGTCTCCAAAAATTTATCCACATTCAGTCATGATTAATAACAAGGAAGAGAAAAATAAATACAAATCAGTGGTGCATTCATATGCACATAAAAGTATGTTTGACCATGTAAGCAAAATGAGTATTGCAAATTCACCAGTAAAATCTGACTTAGGGCATCAAAAACAAGTTGTTAAAATATATATGGTGTGTATGGGTTTCATAGGAGGGGAAATCACAGTGTTATATTGTGCAGGTTTTAGAAAAAAATACTTTAAATGTATCTTTGTAAGCTAAAGCCTTTTCTTAAAAAAAAAAAGACTTTAGCAATCATGTACTTTTAAAATTAAAGCTTTAAAAATAGCTTTTATTAGCAATGATATATTTTTAAAGTGTCCTAATGCTTAGTATCAGTCATATTTCAAGCAAAATGCTGTTTAGCTCTTGAAAATCTGGTTCCCCAGAAATCATTGGTCTCTTACATTTATAAATAGCCTTAATGTGATTTCATAACCATGCATACGTGTTTGTGAAAACATTAAAGCTACTCTTTCATGTTTCGGGGGGTGGGGTGAGCTGGGTTTCTTATTTTCATGCTCCTTTAAGTGACATATTTACAACCTTTACCTTAAAGCTTGACTATGAGAGACTACTTGGGCAAAATTAATTTCAACTAAAGGCATAAAGTTAGAATGGATTAAAACAATTTTAAATCAGAATGACAGGGATTTATGGCAATTTAAATTGACACCTGCAGTTCAGACTATTTTTCATGATACCCACAACCTTTTTGTGACTCAGATACTCTTTGTTACTCTGTGCCTCCCAAGTTGAGCCCAAATCTGGGTTGATGATAGGGCTGCAGTCACATGCTGTGGATGTGGACATGCCAGACTGTGCACTAAGTAATATTCAGATAATAACCATTTCAAGCTTATTTATTTTCATTAAAAACTAATAGTTGTTTAACAGGCTATTGTGGTTAGTATGCTTTCTCTGTGCTTTGAAATGGTAGCTGAAAGTCAAACCATAAATCTGCCACTTACTGACAGGTTGCATCATCCAGAGCCAGCACCATAAAAGGTTTTTCCAGGGTTAATGTGAAAGTTCTGGTTTAAAAAACAAAGCAACCGCTGTCCTCCCAAATGCTTCCCAGAAGGAGATTCCAGCAATGAGACACAAATGGTATTTTAAGCCTACCCATTTCAGTATCCAAGTAATCTGTTTGAGCTATCTGAAACAGGAGGATTAAGGGAAAATCCTTAGAATCTTCTTAGAAAGCCCAGATCCTCTTCCCTGTGTACAAGAGACTACCTGTGATATGGCTAGCAACTATTTTCTTTCTATTCTGCCATCACCTTAGCCAAAGAATGGATGGTAGTAGCCTATTGCACATAGGAGTCTAAGAAAGTAACTCATCAATGAGTTTTAAACGGAGTTCAAGTAGTCTTGCCTTATGTTGGGGAAATACATTTCACTGAATTAACTCAAAGTAAATAGTGGTAGCATAAAAAAGGTTAAAAAAAAATAATCTGTATGCAGCTTTCCTTAAAAGTTACTTATTGGCACAGTTGCTGTGACTGTATGAAAAACACAGTTTACTGAGCTGCTGGTTAATCTTGCACCACTTTCAGTACATCTTGCGCATTGAGCAAGGCTGGAGTAAATGTGTGAACCAAATGAGTACTGCTGGCAGAGTGCCTCAGAGCAGTCCCCCAGAACTGCGTAATGCATCAGGAAAGACTCCAATTACTCCACCAGAAATCAGCTTTTGTGTGTGGCTCCCCTGTTCCCCTTGTATATTCTTACCTCGAATATGCAGAACTGACTGGAATTTCAGTGAATGCTACTTTCCCCCACTGCCCGCTCCAAAGCCAGGTGACTGTGGCACAGAAAGGATGAGACCTGGACACAGAGCCACTGTCAGGAGAGAAGACTACTCAGCGTAGCTTGGCTTAGAAAGGTATTAGTCCCAGCCATTTACTGTGTGCATTAGACAACAATGGCAGTGGATTCAATAGTAATGCAAATTGACCTGACCACTGAACCAGGAAAACACCTTCCAGAGAGATACTTCTAGAGCAAAAACTCTGTATTTCCTCACATCCTGTTTTCAAACTAGGAGGGTGCCATCACAAGATGACAACCTGTTCTCAGTTGCATTTATGCGGGCTTGAGGAACACCCATCAGGACTATCACTCAGTAGTCATGTCAGCTCATCATTCCCACGAGCTTACAGCATGCACACTCTCAAGATGACATCACTTGCCTCTTTGCGTGTTTTATTACTTAACTACTTCTTTAAAATAGTCTTCTTCCTTGTTTGGTTCAGGAGAAAATTCTGCATTTGCTCATCCACGTTATTGCTTCAGTAGATCACTGCTACAGTCGTTATCTTTGGATACAGCATTTTGGATGCAAAGTCTTGGTGTGGAGCCACAGGTGCAGCATTTGGCCTGTTGATAAACATCCTTTTCCCCAGAATTAACAACAAAGCGCCCAGTTACCACAAGCGTCAGGGACTGGAGTCCCTTCCTCCTCACGTCCCCATCGTCCAAGCTTCACTCGCGCTTTCAGCTCCGTACAAACAGCCTCAGATACTGCCAAAACCAGGACGAGGGCACATTTTCTCCCTTACTTCCCCAATCCCTCCCCATGTAGTCTTTGAAAGCTTCTTTTCTTTCAGATGCAGGCTTTGGAGAGGTGCCTCGCTGACAGTTGAGGCCCACGACCACCAACCCCTCATGCAGCCCGCCCATGCTGCACTGCTGCTCCGGCCTCCGGGTGACCGGCTGCCCCTCCACTTCCCCCATCGCCCTCGCTCCCCTCTTCCCGGGGTAGAAGCAATCCTCAGCCCGTATGTTTCTCAAGCCATCTTCATCCAACCGTTCCTCCAGACAGCCTGCCTGGGAAGAGGGAGGCCAGAGCAGCAGCCCAGATTCCTGCCAGGTGGCCACCAACAAGCCAGCCTCCTCCCTCATGCATCTTCCCCTGCTCCCCAGGGCACCATCAGCACAGGCCCTCACACTGTCATGCCATGCCAAGGGATCTGCCAATCCTTTTATCACCCTTCAGCTTTCCAGATTATTTATCAAGTACTAGAGTCCACTCCCAAATGAGAAAATATGATACGATGCTTCCTCAGGAAAAACACATGCGCTTTCTCACATTGGTATAACGTATAGGTAGATTACCACTAAATGAAGAGCAAAGGCCTATGATCTCAAAAGTGATTGGAGCTTTTCTACTTTTGAAACATCAGTTTTGAGCCCAAAGGCAATTAAAGGATCATAATTTAAAAATAAAAAAAAACCCACACATCACACCTTCCAGATGTATTTCCTATATTAAAAAAAAAATGGGTAAAAAGTGGTAGCAGATGAAGAGAAACTACACTTTTCCATATTCAGCTTTTGTGCACTCACAAAACGTCAATAGAACAACTAGAAAAGCCAGAACACAAACATCACTTAAGAATAAAAAGGTATCATGAATCAAAGAGTAAAAATATAACGAAATATGTCTACATGTACCTTTAAAATTATATAGTATTTGTCAGAATACCTACCAGATGCTTTTTCAAGTTTGTCTCTCAAATAATGTGACAGCTTGAAATGTATCCATGTTTATAGTTGTACTGAAAAACACTGGGAGAATCCCAGAAGTATTTGTACTTTATGACACTCTAACTACTTCTTCAGTGTAGTTTTCATATAATACAACCTAAGCCATTGGATACTGCTTTTAAAGGAAAATTCTCAGTATCTTTTGATTCTAAGTGGATCCCATATACAATCCCATATAGGACACATTTCTTAACTAATTGATCAAAACAGCTTTGCAAGAACTTTCTTACATGTTTGGCTGATGCCCATTAACTTAAGTACTTCCAATTAACTTTTAAATGTGACTTACAAGTTGCAACATCCTACAAAGTAAGGTTAGGACTTCAAGAAATTATAAAGACTTACTTTTGAAGAAGATTATTTATAATACATTTCAATCTTCCAACTCTATCTACATGGTGAAACCTCACTGAATCCTGAAGTTCAGCAACTAGGTGTAGCTCATAGAAGTCATTATAGTTCACCTTTAGGTTTAAGTATTTTTTATTTTCAGAACTGAACCCTAAAGCATCTATCAAAATTAATACTTAACATCTTGTTAGAAGTGAAGCTTCCATTTAAATAAGCAGTATTACGTGCACTTATTAGATAGCCAATAAGATATATGCTAATAAACTCAACTCCTGTTTAATGAGGAAAAGAAATTCATTAACATTAGACAGTTCTCTTCCCATACAAAGCATGATTAGGCACAAACTTGGTTTCAAGATTACTTAAACTTTACACACATCAGTCATTATTTTAGGCTAAATTAACATCGAGTTTTACACACAAACTGACACAAAAACAATATAAATATTTCACTGGTTAGTGCCACTACTAAACAAACAGTTAAATACATGCACAAAACAGAAGGGAAGCTGGAAGTAGTGGTGCACCGAAATACATAGAACTAACAGCACTTGCAACCATGTCAGCTATTTTGCTTCCCAGGTGTATGTTTTTCCCTACTTATCAGTCTTATAAACACTTCCCACCCCAAGCTACTTCGAGTCATTTAGCCCTTGTGTCAAGGTCTGGGACTGCGTCTACATGTACTACCAAGCGTCTGTGCTTTTTAACAATATTGCAATATGTTTTGGGGGAGTGGGGACCTGAGGACATCCATTCCTAAGAATAACATCTTCTATATTGCAGTATAGAAGGCATCCTGAGGAGATATGATGCAGAGAGAAAATAAGCACTAGGCTGCTCAGCAGGAATAGCATTTTCCCACTCTGTTAGACTACCTCATAGGCATAAATTAGGAAAGACAAAAAGTAGGGGTTACCTACTTTTTAACTGCAGAGCAAGAATGCATGATCCTTCAGACAATCATTTCCACCTTGCTGTTTTTCTATGGCCTCTATCATTGTCCCCATTAAACAAGACATTTGCAAGAAAATAAAAATCTTCCATCTGTTGCCCAGAAAACAAGTAACACGTCACCGTGTCAGCAGCATACACCATGAAAATTGCACTCATTTATGATGAAAGGATTAAACCAAATGAGTAAGAATAATACAAAGATTTCAAATGTCCATTCAAAAACAAACTACAACCTTAAAACTTGTTTTCTATGAAGCAAGAATGAGAGAAGAACAAACAAAAATTCATCTGATTTACCTGTTTTCTTAACTAATTAGCAATTAGGAATTTCAATTTCCTTCAATTGCCTTGCAGTGCACCCTTCATTTACAGCGTGCCCTGTCAAAACTCCTTCCAGTAACTTAGCTTTGGGTACTGCTACATTTCTAGAAGATTTTTCACCTTATTCTCTTATTTGAGTAAGCAACTAAAAACAGGAAAAAAAAAAAGAAAGAATATGCTACTTTGTGTCCTCTTACCTGTAATAATGATGTCTGGGTGTTTGGTAGCTACTTCAAACTGGGTGAATAATTATAAAGCATACGTGTGTCGTGACAGAGGTTAAGTGCCACTCGTGAGGTAGTTAAGAGGATGGGAAGCAAAGAAGGGGTCTCAATTCTCTGCTGTTTTCACAAGAAAAGAGAAAAGCTCAGCAGAAGAAACTGAAGACAGCTGAGCTGTGTGGTGATCACAGGAACGGAGGGAGGAAGGCCCAGAACTGCCCCAGAGCTACAGAAGTCTTGATCATTTAAAAAGAAAAAGAAATAAATTAAAAATTAATCTATACTGTCGAAGAGAAATGTCTGAAGATACAGAGTTTTAAGTGTTTAAAATTAGACTAGATACTGAGATGTTATCACCAAAGAACTAGAGGAACACTGCAAGTCCCTTTTCCATCCAAAGGAGCTCCTTATCTCCAGACTCACTGTTTCACTTTTTAGCCAGATTTTCCTTCTGTCTCCAAGCATTATTTTATCAGCAGCGAACAGCCTGCATCTAGGATCATAACAGTACTTACCAGTAAACAGAAAAATTTGAAGGGTTGCATTTCTATTCCAATTTTGCTTTGTACCTCTCCTCTGATTTTATCTAAGTTTCTCTTCCTGCAGCACTAATCAGTGCACTTACCTACAATTTGCCCTTCTGTTTTCTCGGGCAAGTGCTTAGAAAAAATCAACATTCTTTCTATTACATTTTCAACATCCTCTGGTTCTTAAAAATAAATAAATCCTGGCATTGTTTCTTCTCGTAGTCTTTTGTTCACTGCATCTAAATTTATCCTGTCTTTGGATAATAAAATCTTAGCAAGATAGATGTGTGATTTTTGTGAAAGTGCCTTGGACAATTCCTGTATATGTATGCATTTCCTCTCAACCAGTGACCTACTAAGGCTTCAGAGTCTTCAAAGTCTTCTATGAGACCAAACCAAAGCACAGGTTTTATCCTGGCAAGTGAAAGGAAAAGTATAATCTATAGGGATTTACAGTCACAAATATAACTGTTTCTTTTCTTTTTTAAGTGTTGACAAACAAATGCTAATATAACATAAAAAAATTAGTCTTATAACTTATCTGAGAGACAAAACAGTTAGAATGGAAATAGTAGCTGCAATTCAAAAAGGTTTTTTTCTTAATTCTTTCTTTATAAATCTTTTAGCATGGAGTTTAATTCTAATGGCAAATAAACAACATCATGAAGATTGCCATCCTTCCTCCTGGTTCCTCATTACGATTTCTTAAAATTGAATAGCAAAGGATTAGCTTGCATCCCTAAATTTATGGGGTGAGCTAAATGTTTGAAACACACAGACATACTGAAAGTATAGAAAGGTATCTGAAGGTAACAAGCTCAGGTGGAAATGTAAATACCATAGAAATTTATACAGTTCAGTGATACGAATCTTTCCCCACTGCAGCTTTGCTGTCTACATTCAATCAGGTAAACTGCACTCATACAACAAAAGCATCATGGAAAGGACTAATTGTTTTTAAGTGCCTTATAATTGCCACTAGCTTATTACTGCAAAGTAGAGGGTGCTTGCTAGCTCCTGCTCTTCGATAATTGCTGTGTTATTGGACAGCTGACTCAGGCTGTAATTCTATGCAGTATTAACTGATGGGACTCCTGTCTTTTCCATTAATCATTGATCCTTTTCCCAAGCAAACCTGCTTACAGGACAGCCTTAAAAACTAACGAATAAAGTTAGTTAAAAAAAAAAAGTCTTTTTTTTTTTAAAGCACTATGTTTTTGCCTTTCAGTCCAAATTGCAGCCACACAAAGCTTTGTGCCAGTACAACTGCAGAGCAGAAATAGGGAGTGGGAAAAAAAATTGTAATTGACAAAGAAAATACCACTGCACAAAATTTGCACCCAAACAGGATGTGATTAGGCAGACAACACTGTACAAGACAGAGATATTACTATAAACTTTTTTGTTCACTTAGCAACTGATAAAGTGATGTCTCTGTCTTTTACATGGCCATGGAAAAGCATCTGCAAGCATGTCTGCACTAACTTTAAGTTAAGTTAAAACTTTACAGAAATACTGCGTTATTCTTGTGCTTAAGTACTTTCCAGCTGACAACTTCCGAAGTGCAGATGTGCTAAAAGGATGAAACCCCTTCCTTTCCTTTCCCTTCCCTTCCCTCCTGCAGATATACTTTGGCCAAGACAAACTCATGGCATGGATCATTTTTCAAAATATATTCTTCCCTTCCACTGCCAAGATTTTTTCAAGCCCCGTCTGTTATCAATGTTGCTGGTATCTGACTGCATTGGTTTTGCCAATCCACTTTTGTTTTGACCACACATAGCCTTCATAGCACATCTGAACATTTCCAGCACATACTGAAACAGCAATGCTCTCAATCTTTCATTATAATGTGGTCGCAAAGGCTTCTACTCTTGTTACCTAACTTCAGTTTTCCACCTCCTGCAGTGTATTATTGCACATAAACGTGTCCAACAGAGTAGAAGTACTTTTCTTAACTCACATGATCCAACATTTTAACTATTCAGCCAAAAGGTAATGTTATAGCTTCTAGACGTTTGTTGTTAACCTTTACTCCAGAAACTGTAATTTTTTAAATGTAAGGAATTTTTAGAGAAGTGAGACAAGGATACGTTATATTTAATTTCCTTAAACTACTAATACGTTGTACAGGGAATTCAATACAATTCCTTCTATTATTTCCAGGAGAGCAGCCAAAATATGTAACTATTTTAAATGTCTCTCTGAATAACATCAAACTAGTGCTTGATACGTGTATAACATATCTATAAGCATGAAGTAAAGACTCTAGCTTCCTGTGATTTTTGTATAATTATAATCAAACTTCTGGCTACAAAAAAGCCCCAGAACAATACACTGAAGTCCTTTTTGCTTGTAAATAATCCACAAAATTATCTTGACTTTTGCAGCCTTTTTTTTTATATTTGTGAATTGTAGCCTGAATTGAGTGTTAAGGAAGTCACTGGGCATCTTTCCGTTCAGATCAGAAAGCAGAACCAAATTTCCAAACTCAGTTCCAAATACAAACATGCTTTTAGAAATAATGTAGCCAAGCTCCATTACCATTTAAAATTCAATGCATTTTGTGAGTTCAGAATTAGAAACATTTACTCAGGTTTGTCTATTTTACCTCAAGACAAATAACCTCTTCCTGACGTGAAAAATAAGACTATCAATATTGATGTGATGATCTTTCACTTAGCTAAATACATGCACTCTGGGATATTGATAGTCTGAGTAAGCACAGCCCTGGCACAGTGAGTTTCAAAGCCCAACGCTGGAAGCATAACCTTTAAAACCACTGCCGTGGAAAATCTGCTACAGCGATGCTGACCGGAGCCTCCTGACTCTGCCCTGCAGGCACAAACCGAAAACGGCCAGTAGCAGAACAAGACATCTGGAGGCGGAAAGCAACAGAAATGGGGGGGACGAGAGGGTGTGAGGCCCCTAACTTTAGTTTTTCTAAACTTCTCTCTGCAAGCTCTGCGACCATACTGAAGGCCACCTGAGATACTGGTCAGGTCTGGGGCTTCCTACCTAGGGCTGATCGAGCCCAAGATGAAATGTCGGAGAGAAAATAATCTTCATTTGAAGAAATTACACTTTAAAACCCTTACCTCACTAGTCTGGGTTAACAGTTCACAAGGCAAGGTGAAACCCCGGAGTTTCCCTTTGAGACCAGTCAGATAATAAAATTAGCAGAGCTTTCTAGCAAGGGAGGTATTCCACTTCCATGGTTCGCACCATGGAATAAAATTGGCAAATGGTATGTAATGTAATAACTGATTGGGTTTTTTAATGAATCAAAATAACATGCTTGTTTTCATGCTGCTTCTACTATGATCAGTTACTGTCAACAGGGAGCATATTATCAAGTCATTTTCTCACCATCAGGCATTGGTGGATCTTCTAGCAAGCTGGAAAAAGCCCCTTTCCATCCTCTTTTGTTGCAGGCAGGTATGGAACCAAAAAGCAGTGACATAATTTAAGAAGAGAATATGGATTATCTAACAGCTAATGCTTTTTAGGTATCGTTTGCCTGATCACCTCCAGCACTGCCATTACAGTAAGTAGATGCTCTATCATCTTCCTTAAATTAATATGAATTTGATCTCAGATAATGGGAGCGTTTCAAAGATTTTTCAGCCTCTGTTGTCAGGCCTTTTATCTGAACCATTAAAAGTAAGAGGGGAAAAAACCCCAATGTGTCATTTAGAACGGGAGAATACAGAAGAAGAAGGTGACTTACCAACACTTTCAGAATATACATACATCTAAGACTTGCCTTGCTTTGTTAGCCATTTTAAGTAAATGGTTTTAAAAAGTGTTAGGCTATGCTAAATGAAATGAGTTAAATGACACATAGCACTTTATTTAATCCTGATAGATACCCAGAATCATTTTAACAAAAGTTGTATTCTGACATAAATAATAATCGCACAGGTGCATCAGAGAATCCTGACTAAACAGAATTGCAGAAAAAAATGGATGTAAATTAAAAATAAAAGCTAAAACCTACTGCTATTATAATTTAAGATATTTATAGAATGAGCAAAGATCAAGTATATTCGATCATAGGATTGTAAGATATTAAAAAGTACCTCTAAAAAAAAAAAAAAAGAACTATTAGTACAGGGAAGAGCTGTTACTACCAAAATACATATTCTTTATGAAATTTGAAATGCTCCAAAATTCCAGAAGGTGAAAGCTAAGGATTTTTGCCTACTAGAAATCATTGAGATATACCAAACTGGTTAAAACTCAAATAACTTGACCCCGCACTTTGATGTGTTGAAAAAAACCTTGTTAAATGTGTAGTTTCCGCAAGAACAACTAGGAATCAAAAAATTAAGTATTATTTCTAGATTGTTAGCACATTGCATAACAGGATTGCCCGAATTCTGCCACAGGTTGAAGTATTCTGTCTTAAAACAATAACTGGGCTTAAATTCCTCAGGAGGCTGTTTCACTTTATCAATCATTCACTTTATATCTTTATCTTTTTCACACTTCTAAAATGATTTGTCACATTAGACATTTTTTGGTATCCATATATGCTCTCAGGCTTTAAAAGTTGCTTCGTAATGTTAGCTGGACTCTGATTGTGCACAGAAAATGTGAATGCATCACTGGAAGTAAAAGGAAGACACTATAATGGTAACTCCATTCCTTTTTGAAACACTCCTGAGAGTTTGCACTTTTTTATCCTGTACGGTTTGATAGACTTTTTTTTTGAGGAAAAGATGCAGAAAGCATCAGAAAAGGAAAAACTCTACACTTGCATGTCCGATTTCACACATAAGCAATCCCAGATGCATGTGAAATGTTGAGTTTCCTAACATGTAAGTTTATATTGCTGTGCAATTTATTTTTAGCCTATTTCAATGCTTTAGAGAATTGCGTGGGTCCTTTTCAGCTGATTAGAGTTATTCCTAAGTGGCTCTTAGCAAGCATGAAAATCAGAGTGAAAGGGATGAAGTGCATGTCAGCTGAGGAGCTGAGACAGTAAAATATTATGAATTAAAAATTACTTATTCAGACATCAAGATGCAGACAGGCTTACAATCTTTACAAGCTCTACAGCTAGGCTTCTATTTTCTTTCTTTTGAATAATTTTTTAATGTTTTTGCTTCATGCTGTTCTCAAAAACTGGATAAATTATGAAATTATTAGCATGGAATACTTTATTTTACTCTCTCTTGAAACCAAACTCATATCATTAGCAAAGGAAAACCACTGTAATTTGAGAGAGAGAAGCTGACCAGCAAAATGAGTTGGTAGACTCAGCCTTCCAAAGCATTTCTTACAAATACTACTATTACAGTAAGAAACCTCTAGTGCATCTTGGTCAGAAGACCAAGACCAAAAGATTGCAAGGTCTTTCAAGGCACCCTCAGTCAGAGAGAACACACATTACCGGGTTGATGTGGGAAGCATATGACTCCATCCTATAGCCAGCTTGCAGACAAAACCAGCTCTTAAGTTACCTCTGCTTCCGAATTAGCATTATTGTTGAGTGATGATTCATTTAGAAGTCTTTTCCCAAACTGCTGTTTATCATTACTGAGAACACAAATGCTTTGCTCAGCAAAGCTAAAGTGCAGAAACTTGCTGAGGTTCATTCTTTAAATTTCCATTACTTGAGACAAAAAGTAGAGTTCATTTACATCCTCAGCTACAGAGAGTTGTCAGAATTAGTTGAATATTACTGCACCCAGCTTATGTCAGCTGGGTTTTGTGGACTGGCTTGCCAGCACCACAGGTCTAGTTCTTTGCATTGACTTTTTTGTTCCAGTATAAAGTATTTTTCCCACTGTTTGATAGAAAGGAATGCAGTTTATGCAAAAATATGGATGTAGCATATTCCTGATCTTCCTAAGCCATAAAACAGAACACAGTATCTTTGTGGATGATCACTGTGCTGAGTTTTGTCATCTATTCACATTTTTTTTTAATTACAAATTTGTACATGGGAAACATATTTTGTGGCAGAAAATCACTTCTCAAAAGATGAAACTTTTCAGAATCATGTGAGCCATGTGGTTTGTTGTGCAAAACACAGAAGCAAGGCAGAAGAGAGTATTTCAGAGGCCAGAGCTTTGGACAATATCTTTCCAGGCAGGGGGACTTACTGCAGAGTGTTTGACCTGTCAGTTTGAGCTGTGTGAACCAGGGTTTGATAGCTGGACAACATTCCTCAAACAGGCATGGCTAAACTTCAATAAACACCTCTGTTTGACTGCGTGTCCCACATTTAGGACCCTGTCTGGGATTACAAAGATAAAATATTATAACTCTCGAGCTTTCTATCCATTTTCAAATGGCTGAATTTGTATCCACATCATACCATTTTTACAATGATAAGCCCACTTACATGTGAGGCAATCTTGCACTTCCAATTATTTTTTTTTTTAAATTTGGTTTATATTCTCTGTGCCACATTAAGTCCAGCCATTGCCTGCACTGTTGAGACAGAATATGTTTCCAAGCTATCAGACTTCTTAGCTCTTTACACAACCAACCTGAGGATGTTTGTGATTAACCTTCCTAACAAAAATGTGTCTTTCCCTTCTTATATATATAAATTACTTTTCTACTGTCTCCATTTAGTCCTTCCAGATGCAGTACTGTTTTGTCCTTAACTGCTCCTGTTCATGCCAAACAGTTTAAGTTGCATGCTCATTTTGTCACAGATGCACGGGTACCTTCTATTCAAGGTGAAATCATGTGGGAGGACCATTTATCAAAACTTATTATCAAAACCCTCGAGGTGCTCAGCTGGTCAGATAGCATCTCTTATTTGCAGGCTCTTCTGTCTCATTGAAACCCTCTTCCTTCCAGTGGTTTTCAAAGTTATTTAGTTTAGAGAATTTTTCAGAGTTCTAATAATCTCTACAATGTTTCCATCTATTCTTACAGTTGTCTTTCTAGTTAAATAACTACCCAGAACTGATCCTAACAAAACAGGAAAAAGTTGTTTTAAAAAGATTTTGTTAATTTGGATCATTTATAAAAGGTAGGTAATGAAGGGAAGAGGCTGGATTAAAAGATTTTTTTGCTTTCTGTTTTTTTCTCCCAGTGCTGACCTTTACATGCATAATTGTATGTGATTAGGAAGTGCTTTTACAGCTGATTAGGTTCTGGCTATCTGTTATGTCCAAACAGCAAATTTGGTAAACCAAGACTCCTGTCCTTCTAGAAGGACCAGAGCTACAACTCACAACTTCCAGTTTTACATGAGCTCAAGAACTAATATCTGGATACAAACTGAGCAAAGCCTCATCAGAGACTTTAAACACATCTTAAACTACTGTGATGGGTTGACCCTGGCTGGGCACCAGCTGCCCACCAAAGCCATTCTATCACTCCCCCCTCCTCAGCTGGACAGGGGAGAGAAAATATAACAAAGGGTCGAGATAAGGACAGGGAGAGATGACTTAACCAATTACCATCACGGGCAAAACAGACTCAACTTTGGGAAAATTAACTTCATTTATTGCCAATCAACCAGAGTAGGGCAATGAGAAATAACACCAAATCTCAAAACACCTTCCCTCCATCCCTCCCTTCTTCACGGGCACAGCTTCACTCCTGAATTCTCTACCTATTCAGAGGCAGGACTCCTCACACTCTTCCCCTGCTCCAGCATGGGGTCCCTCCCACGGGAGACAGTCCTCCACGAACTTCTCCAACATGGGTCCCTCCCACGGGCTACAGTTCTCCACGGACTGCTCCAGCGTGGGTCCATTCCACGGAGTGCAGTCCTTCAGGAGCAAACTGCTCCAGCATGGGTCCCCCGCGGGGTCACAAGTCCTGCCAGAAAACCTGCTCCAGCCTGGGCTCCTCTCTCCATGGGGCCGCAGGTCCTGCCAGGAGCCTGCTCCAGCATGGGCTTCCCTCGGTGTCACAGCCTCCTTCAGGCATCCCCCTGCTCCGGCGTGGGGCCCTCCCCGGGCTGCAGGCAGGTATCTGCTCCACTGTGGACCTCCATGGGCTGCAGGGGGACAGCCTGCCTCACCATGGTCTTCCCCACGGGCTGCAGGGGAATCTCTACTCTGGTGCCTGGAGCAACTCCTCCCCCTCCTTCTTCACTGACCTTGGTGTCTGCAGGGTTGTTTCTCTTACATGTTCTCATTCCTCTCTCCGGCTGCCATTAATGTGCCTCACAACTTTTTTTTCCCTTCTTAAATATGTTATCACAGAGTCTCTAACACTACTGCTGATTGGCTCGGCCTTGGCCGGCGGTGGGTCTGCCTTAGAGCCAGCTGGTATTGGCTCTGTCAGACAAAAGGGAAGCTTCTAGCAGCTTCTCATCAGAAGCCAGCCCTGTAAACTCCCCCCACCCCCTCCGCTACCAAAACCTTGCCACAGAAACCCAAAACAACTATCCATCTATATAAATGTAGCCCCTCACTGCCAATATCAGGTGACCCTGAACTTGCAGGAAGAAGGGCAATGGCTGTAGCCACGTGCTCCGAGCCCAGTGTAGCCAGCTGAGGGACAGGTCTGGTCCACAGCAAGTCCCCCATGGGAGTCCTTGGATGCATACGCAAGCTGTGCTCTGCTTGCATGTCAGGTTGAGATGGGGGTGCCTTTTTTCCTTTTCTGTGCAGGAAATAAATCCATATATGTGAACGCATGCTCCGGCACGTCCTCTAGGCTTGATGATTTAGGGATGGGGACTTCGAAGCTCAGCTCATTATATTTCTGTTCCACACTGGGATGCAATGGGGTGCACGTACACACACACAGGCCAAATTTCTGTGGTATGCTTTAGTATTCATTTGCCTCACAGAGTACACCCAGTAATGACACTACTTTATAATATCCCACTACATCACTACCCTGAGATGCTTAAAAAGGTAGGAAAAAAGAATGCCAAAATATAATTTTTTAGCAGCCATCCTTCTCAAGAAAGGTTAAGTAGCATATGTTGGAAATTAACTATAAGCTACCAAAGAGCATAAGCTGGGGACATTCAGTTTTTTGCAACTTCAGGCAGCCTACGTATATCCATACAGGACACAGTCAAGGCTGCAACTTGTGCTCTGGCGTGTAACCATCCATCCTGTTTCGCTGTTAGTGGGTCCCTGGCACAACTCCCACTTCTGCCAACTATTATTCTTCCAAACAGTACCCAGATATATTTCAGTGGACAAAAAATGTTGGTGACTATTCTGAAAGGCAGCATGGAGAAAGCAACCTTATTGTGGCAGGCAAGGGGAAGAAAACTTTCAGGTACAATATGTGCCAAGACACTTGTCCGCAGAGGACAGAACAGCTACCAGCTACTACTATAGAACACAGAATAGCATCATAGAATCATTTAGGTTGGAAAAGACCTTTAAGATCATCGAGTCCAACCATCAACCATGCCCACTAAACCGTGTCCTGAAGTGCCTTGTCTACACGCTTTTTGAATACCTCCAGGGATGGTGACTCAACCACTTCCCTGGGCAGCCTGTTCCAATGCCTGATGACCCTTTCAGAAAAGAAATTTTTCCTGTTAGCTCCTCAATTCACAGTAAGGCAACTTTCTTTTTTGCAAGAAGGCAAGTCCATTTTCTAGCAGCCTGGCTGACTAGATTGTCTGGGAAGGTGGTGTGCTAATTATAAAAAGGGATGGTGGAAATGAGGAACAAATCTGGTTTTATTGAATGCACAAGGTGTTAAAAACTAAGAATGCAGAATAAAGAAAATTCTATACTTCAGAAATAGTAGCCTGTACGCATTTTATTAACACAACTTTGACTTGTTTGGTAACTTCTGAAATCTCGCGGGAGTGTTGGATAAGGAATGCTGCAATTTCTGCTTATAACATCTGTTTATGATTACATACCTAAAAAGAAATGGGCAAGGGAACTATACTATTACTAGATAATCTGTCATTATATTTTCAAGTTACTGGAAACTCAGGAGTAAGCTATACCTAACATTTAAGTACAGACATTTGGAAAGAGAAATCCCAGTTTAGATGCTAGGTAGTGTCTGCTCAGATCACTAGTGACACTAGAGTTCAGCATGGGCACATCTACATTAGCATTTTAGCCTGGGCCAGGAACGTGCTTTGTAAGTGCTGCCTACTCTGCTGCAGCCCACGGGACTGAGCAGACCTCAGAGTTTGCAAATTGGATTCTTTCATGGAAAAATGAGCTCTTGAACAACTGCTAATGGTCGTTCAAGCCACATGCCCAGATTAGATCTAGTCTGAAATAAACTCCCAGGGCTCGTATGGCAACTACAACTATTAGTAAGGTGTACCCCAAGGCCACAGGATAGAGAAATGCATGGAGGATGCTACTGAATGAAAAATCACCCCAAAAGCCAATATTGAAGATGAGCATGGAGCTCAAGGAAAGGTGCACTGAGGAGGCCAAGAGTTGAAAGACAGCAGGAATTACTAAAAGACATGCTGACTCTGCTTTCATTTCAGTAGCATTTGTAAAATCTGAGTTCTTCAGGCATGTTAGGGAAGAAGGAATAATAAATGGTAAAGACAGAATGTGGTTAAAGATAACTTCTAGCTTGAAAATGAATACTTCACCTCAGTTGTGAGCAATCAGATAATCTATATCTCCGAAATCTGAAGGAGATGGAGTATAAAATCGCAAGTCTAATAGAAAGCAGTTTCATAGCAAATCTCTCAAGTCAGAGTAATACCCTATGATGGAAGAAAAGCAAATGGAAATATCTAAACATAAGCAGGAGAAAGAAAACTGTATCTTCCATTGGTGGGGCAGCTGATTTTATGGACAACAGATTCTTCTGTCCTTCATTTCCCATTGGAAGGTATTAGGTAGGAATTCTTACTATTTTAAGAAGGATGATGAATTTTAAGGGGAGAATAAACAGGTAAAACAAAAAGCCTTGATTTTTTTTTTTACAGGTAGAAAAATCAAACAAAGCTACGTCACAGTTTATTCTCAGTGGATGCAAACTACTGCTTGCCAGAGATCCAAGTCGACCTGTGATTCTCTGCAGCACCAACAGCACTTAGCTAATAAATCCTGAGATGTCTATTAACCCAAGGTAGTGCCTCACATTTGCATAGATTACATTTAACTTGGATTTTATATGAATCAAGATACTCCTACACAGCAACTTTCTTCAATATACCCTGAACATTTTAGCAAAAAAAAAAATAGTATATTTTCACATATTTAGGAATATAAAGAAATTTAAAAATGCATTTGATTCATTACTGAAGAACATAGGAAAACGGTCAACGCAGAAAGGAGAAATATGTAACATTTGTATTCTGTGCTTGTACAGGGAAAAAGCAAGACGCGGTATCAATCTCATCCGAAGGAATACTTTCACTCTAAGAATAGTTCAGGAGAATGTTAAAAGCTGGCTACTAAGGTGACACTTTTTAAAATGATATGGTAGGAAGGTTTTGTGTCTAAGAATTTTTTAAAAGCAGGCAAAAGAACTTAGCAGACCACTGATAAGGATTTTCTTTGTCATTGTTCTTTTTTTCACTAGATCTCAAAATGTCAAGGAAACTTCTTAAGACTGCAAGGCAGCGGGTCCTGTGCCAGTACTATTAAAGGGCAAATGAGACAACCTGGATAATTAAAAGCCTACAAGCCTGGCATCAAGACTAGCAAAATAATGGAATAATTCCTACAAGTCTCAATTAATGAAGGATTAAAGAAGGGATATAGAATTAATGCCAGTCAACATGATTTTTTTTGGAAAACAGAACTTGCCAAACTAGCATGGTATCTTTGAAAAGATCACAGGAACCAGGCACTGTCCTGTACTGCCTGCTTCCAGAGAACAGTCGGGATGGCAATGAAGTTCCCTGAAAATTGAACTTGTCTTAGAAGTGAGATTATACATCAGCATGACGTGAAACACCTGCCTGCCAGCTTTACTGGGCACATAGTGTTTAATTGTGGTTTGTTTTTTCCAGGAACTATTCCTCTTTCTTTCATTCATGGCGGGCAAATGACAAGCTACTATTAAACACAATTATTCAAACTTAATAGCAAAGGGAAGCTGTTTGAAGAAATGTTCCTAAATCTCATTTATAGGAAAGAAATGTCACTGTGGTGCTGGTCTGAAAAAGGCTGAGTTTGAGATTCGTTTCCTACACCTTAAGATGATCTACTTTCTAAATCCTCATCATAAGAAGTTCTGCTGCTTTGCAAAGTCCATGATGCAAATTCTTGCAACTTGCACAAGTTTGTGATGTTTCTCAGCTGATGTTCTTTCAGCGATCCCAGCAGACCTAATTTAATTTCTAATCATTTCACCATGCTTAACACATTTTTCTAAATTACTTTTGCATTTGTACTCACAGGGAGCACTGCCTGATTTTTGCTTATAAAGCTCTCCTCTTTCATTTCCATTGTTTCCTATGAAAAGGGAATGAAGCTAACTGCATAGAGCGATTCAGTGATCAGCTGCTTTCAGTCCATGCCATATTTCAATAATAATATGGCACATACTGTGGATTTCATATATTTCATACTCACAGCTCCAACGCTATCGCATTACACAGAGGAACACTGTACCTCATTTGTGCCTTCTGGGTGCACGACGTTTTTCAAGACAGGCCAGCAAAATATGTGAGTGCACAAGTTCAAAGGTATAGAAAAAGTGCCCATTTTGTGCTTATTTAATTATATTTTTGTCTTTTTTAGAGTAGAAGAATGGTATATTTAATGTCTTTAGCTATGTTAGCATTATTATCCACACTATATTATAAGCAAATAGGAAAATAATCAGAAAAACAATCGTATGCAATAGGTATAAATTACAGTAAATGCGCTGGTGTTTTGCCAGACACATGGCATAACTTTTCATAATTTCATGTCAGAAAATTTGTAAGATGTTTCTGTTTATACTCTTTTAACACTTCCAGCTTTGGTAATCCTTTTGCTATTCTCATGACAATTTTTTGTTAATTTTAATTTTCTTTTGAATGATTAAAGATAATTTTTGCTCGAAAACAATCTTGTCACATATTAAAGCAATCATGTCATATACTGAATTTACTTCCTGCAGTATTTCTTGAAAAGATCTTTAAGGATTTGTGACAAACAGGTTTGGTTACCTTCTCTTCAAAAGCATTAAAGAGGATGCAAAACTCCTTTCATATTTTAGAAATTCACTTAATGCCCCTCCCCAGAATTTTCTTCAGATTTTGATACAAATGCACAGCTCAAATTTAATGCAGAGTTTCCGTGACAGACTTCAGAAAGGTGTTTGTGGTGACTTACTTATATAGACTACACCTTTATGAAGTCTTTCGATCAAGTGATCACAAGGTTTTATTGAAGGATCTTCAGAACAGTTCACACATGGCTCTTCACCAGCTCATGTTACACACTCTCTGAATTTATTTGTCTTCCATAATGTTTCCAACATATGAAATCACACTAGAATTGCAATTTGTTATCCTCTTTTTACATCTAGTATTTCAGAACTGCACTGCTTCTAGATTTGCCAGTTCCAACCTCCATCTTCCTCTTGTTTAACACTCCTCCATCTTTACATTAGGATTTGTTCTTAAGCCCTTTGAAAAGCTAAACAGCTATTCTCTTTCTATTCTCAGAGCCTAAATCCATTCTCTCCAAAATATTAGATCTGGTTTTGCCTCCTTCTCTTCTTCTCTCTCAAAAGGGAAATAGAAAAGGAAGCATAACCTTTTCACACGGTGTTTAGTTATCAAGAGCAGTGTCCCTGGTGCCTCATTCCCTCATTCTTTTGAAGTTTTCGTATTACAGAAGTTAACTTTTTGCCTCCTTTTCTGCTTAAACTCTATTTCATCTTACCACAGCTTCCATTATAACTGATGAAATTAAAATACTTAACATATATTATAAATATTTCCAAATCCTTACTACTCTGGAACTACTATCTTGTCCAGTGCATTATATTCCATTCTATCATATTTATACAGTGGGTATATATAAAAAAAAAAGTATACCTGTGCAGTTTATAATGACATACATAAAAGAATAATGTTTGTGAATGAATGATACGATGCATAAATTTTAGTGCATTTTCTGTACAATGCCAAAAGTTCTTAAACAATACCTCAGAGCTCCAAAACACATGAATAGTTAATTTAAAACTGCATACACTCCTGAAGAACATTAATTATATTCTCAGAGCTCATTTATAATGAGCTTTTAATTAGAGAGGATGTCCTCATATCTTAATTGTTAAAAGCAGTGAAATTATGAGGTGGTAGGTAATTCTTAAAATAACATGCTTCAATGTACATTTCTTTTTCTTTTATTATACCAGAACTGTAAAGACTCCGGTCTTAAAGTCACTTGTGTTTTACTTACTTATCGCAATACAAGTGTATGATAAAGGAGGATTCTGTTTCCTTTGTCATTAGTGAGGGTGCATATGGGACATCCCACTAATGGATGCCGCCTCTAAAATTTAGTAAAATGTCAGCAGAGGGAACTATATTGCTGTGGACAAGAGCTAAGTACATTTTATGACTACCTCAGATTGGGAGATGACTGACCAGTTTTTCTTCCATTATTTAATAGCCTAATTAGCCATTCTCCCATACTGTAAGAAAATAAAACGCAGCATAATGCTTTACAAAATGTCTGCATACAGTTCTGTGTAAGAGCTTTCGCAGTACTTCAGTGTAGTCCCTCACGAGAAAGACCGCTTGCTTGGACAGCATCCAGTAAAATCTGATCAATAAACCCATCTTTATTTTTTAATTCAGCAGCTCAGCTTTATTTAATTCTCCAGTTTCTAGTATTGCACAAACGCGCTGCTGTATAACACATTACCGTCTAGGCTGCCTCTCTGCTTGGACAGACACATTGCATTTGTCATCGTTAGGATTCAACAGGAACTTGATCTGATTACCTGGTTTGCTTTCATTTGGTTTACACTGAACTTCTTCAACGCATTCTGCGGGAAACCATCCAATATGTCCCCGGGTGCTGCCTTCCCAGAATCCACCTTCACCAATGCTTAAAACTAAATAGAGAGAGACATAGGAAGCATTAGACTTTTCTCTCTTCTCATGTAAATAGCAAGATTAGTTACACAACACAGCCAGTAATAACCGAATTTCATGTTGGTAAACGCAAACATTGTGCAGTAACTCAAATGCTGGTACCCCAACGATGGGCACAGAGTAACCTTTAAATGTGACCCTCCCTGATCAGTCTTTGGAACATCTTCCCAAATTTATTTCTGTCACAGGTTTCCTTGGCCCTCACAAAATTACTTCCATTTTCAGTTTTCTCATTGCTGCTTTTAACAAGGATAACTGCATGGTCATACTAAGACCAAAAAAAATTTGTCTTGCCTGTTCAAATTAAGCTGACGTGCTGAACACATTGTAAAACCGAACCCACACTGACACTGGGTTTCAATAATATGTATTTTGATATCTCATATGTTTTCTACTTCCTTAGGAAACATGCTATTTTATTTAGTGGGTAGCTCCAGAGATTTGTAACGTAGGTCAAGTAATATGATTCGATGGTTTGAGTACACAGCAAACTCTTGAATATCCTATAGGTGCGATGCACAATGTAGATGCCTTTTGAAACATTTCAATGATTTTTTGTGGTAGAAGATAATGACAATAGGGAGGAGAATGATTTACCACTGGGCGAAAAAGCTTTATCCTGTAGTTCTAATTATCTTGATATTAATCTTAGGACTCAACAAGGATTGTGACAAAAGACTGCAGCACAACAATGTGTTTTTACTAGTAAACAATTGGAGATGAATTACAGTAATGAAAGGATCCTAAATACTTGCTGAGTTTAAATTAGTTTTCTAGAAGTTCCTACAAATCACTGTATGTTTAATATATATTAAAAGAACATAAATATACTATTAAAAAGAAACTATACATTAATATTGGAACGAAGGTGAGATTCTTAACAAAAACATGGTTAGCTCTTTTAAATAGGTTGATTGGAAACGCAGCTCAGTCATACAGCTCAGGTCCGCAAGAGTACATATGTACAAAACACAACGTTCGGTGGGGAGGTCCCCAAGCTACCAAAAACAAGCCTGCGGAAGCCGAAGCAGCACAGCTCCATTAGCTGTGCGCTAGCTAAGCCAGCCAAGCTAACTGACCCTGCCGAAAATCAAGGCCAATTAGCCCAAGCACTTCTCTTTGCTAACGTATGCATACGGTTTTCAAGACCAGGGATAATATCTCTGCAGGGTGTTTCAGTATACTAGGGATATTAACTTGCTCAGAGCTACTTTGATGATCTCCAACACAAGCACTTTTTGTGCTGTTAAAACATACCTTATCAGGCTTTAAAATCACAGTCCCTGAACCTGACTGCAATTGAACTCTGTATCAGTGGAATTGTGATTCGATGGCATTGAATATGAACTTGATTTGTACTACTGTAGAGTAAGATGAAAATCAAATCAACGATAGGCCAAAAAAAAAAAAAAAAAAACCCAAAACCCTTGGTAATACTAAAGAGGTGGCAAGAAGTCTGGTTTGACACACCGCGATCTGTAAAGCTGCATTTGAAATTAAATGTTTACCTATTTTTTCATTAATGCAATCCTAAGCTACCTGTGGTATTACTTTACGGAGCAGGAATATCTATTAACATAGATATTTGACAGAAAAATGTTTTTAAATGTGTCAATTTTAGGTCTTTAATGTAGTAAATTCAGAGATACAGATTTCATGAACTACGTATTTACACATCACTGTCAATAAGAAGTACATATTAAGCCCCAGGAAATAGATTCATTAAGGCAAAACCCTACACCTGGATGGGTCCCAAATGCCCAATTTATCAAGCAGCTTTCTGACATGTATGAGGAAACCTGTAACTACCCAGCTAGTTATGGGATAATGGGGGAAGACACTGACCTTGGAAGACACCAACAACTCTACAATGACACTTAAGGTGAACAAAAAATTTTAGCATGTCTTTTCTGTTGGTTATCTAACACCTGTTGGTGTTGTTAACATAAGCAGAAAATATTTCATCTCTACATTTAAATGCAAGCAAAAATGAAGAAACCAGATCTGTGTGTTATTTGTATTAAAAAATAAATAATACATAAAGAAAGATATATAATAACTATAATTTTGGGGCATACCTGATGAAAAGTATGTTGATAAATTCCAGTTGTTCTTGAAAATGTTTAAAAACTGTGCACATCAACACACAAAGTCAATCTGATAATTTAATGTCACATAAAACAGAAGCCTATTCATTCATCCAATATATATTGGGTATTCATCAGCTTCTAACATGTTTTTAACAATGTAACCTCTGTTCACATAAGAATAGAGTGCATTTCTCATATGTGAGATAAGGAAGTAGGAAAACTTAATTAATAACATAGATAGATATTATCATTAGTGTAGGATCCTACTGTACATTGATTTAACTTCAAATCATAAAAGTGAGTGTAGGACTCCAGCCAAAAGAAATTTCAAAATGTGAGACAATGGAAGATTCTTATTGCAAGTAATTTTTTTTTTTTCTTTTTTTTTTTGAGGAGGGTTTTCAGCCCTGAGTTTCAGTCCTGATTTCACTCCACAAACTGGCAAGACAGGGAGAACAAAACTACTTAGAGATTGAGAAAGATTTCCCTCATTCGGTAGTTTATTAATCTGTCATCGGATCTGCTATTTTGATGCTCCAAATTACATGGATATATCCATCTCCAAAAACCATTTGCACTGTAAGAAGGAAGCTGCGTATTTCACACCCATAAAGTAATTTAATGTGCCTGTGGTAGTAGCAGCTGATAAGACATCCAAATCAAGAAGGGAGAAGAAATTTGCTCTGTAAGTCTATCTGTGAGTGCAAAGCAAAAAGTCATTACTACAGAGCAAAGCCAGTCCCGCTTTAGATCATTATTATGTGAATTATAAAATACTAGCAATTACTAATAGCAAGAGCAAAGCAAAAATACACATAGTCCTGCTTGAAGACCTAACGCCTATGGAGAAGAGGTAGAAGAGGAAATGAGGCATTGCCAGAATGCAGCAGCCTTCACAGTTCTGGTTCAAGCCTGTCTAGGGATTACATCTACAACCAAAATGACAGTACCTTTGGACTTACTGCCAAGGAAAAACATCATTATGGGTGCCAAGAAAGGAAGGGAAAGCCTGATGGAACTGCAAGAGGCACAAAGATGACACAAGAGGCAAACGTGGGGTAGCCAGGGATACAGCTGACGTGCAGAGACAAACTGTTAGTGACATGGAGGATAAGCACATATGGGCTAATACTCAAAATGTAGAAGTTGAGATCTAGATGGTTCGGCACTACCAAAAATTTGAAATAATTTTTCTAATATATCTCAGGTGGTGCCATTAATAAGTTCTGCAGCAGGAGCCAAAGCCATTATAATGCATGTATCTATAAAAACTGGCAACACTTCATGTATTCCAATGTGGATAACTGGGAACTTAAAGGATAAATCAAAAAATATAATTAATCTTTTGTACTCATGAATGCTTTTTTAGAATGAGGCCTTAATTTCTGTCTTTTCCCTCTCACAATAGTGCTTGAGAGACATGTTGTAATAGATAATTTGGTACCAGCAAGAGATTTTCTAATAAACATTTTCCCTTCTGAAGGACATAACAATGGTAAATCAAAGGATAACTTTCCCAAAATTAATAATTAAGCGTTATCATTTCAAGTATTTTTTCCTTTTGCTTTTAGTAAAAACAAAAGATGTGGTTGCTATGGCAAGAGAAGGCCAGAGTCTCTTTACACACAACATGAATTACAAAAAGAATCTGATGTTATAAGAGTGAAATTAAGGTTCTAGTAACATCATGAATCCTGATGTGTCTTTTCACAATGAAAGTACAGTTTAAAACAAGAATTATGTTCCATTATATGAACAAAACTGCAAATCAAAATTGGACAAATACCAAACAACTGAATAACAGGAAAATATGTCTAGGCACGTGCCAATCAGGATCTTGTATTTTCATTTCTTTAAAGTATTACACTTACTATCAGTCAGATTCTGCTTTGCCAAAGTCCAGAGAAAAACACAAGAAAATTATATATAGTGTCAATCGAGCATAGGACATTTTGTCACTTGCAACTTCTGCAAGTTATATACTGAATTAATATAACATACTCATCCTAGCTTGATTACTCAATATACTATCAAAAATAACTTTAATCAAAACAACAAAAAAATTTTACTCTTCCACATTACAGCTCCCTTCATTATGTCACAATCAAGAAATAGAGTATATTTTTCCATCAAATGATGGTGCATACTATTTCTAAATTCCTTGTGATATTGAAATTTCAACAAGTGAATTATTCTAGGTATCCTTATTGCAAAAAATGTCAATTAAATTTAGAGCCAAATTCAGGTCATTGTCTTTATAGCTGCTACAGGATATATCTGAAATATCTTTGTAATATCTACAATCGGGTTTTGGTGCTAATAGAAACTGCATTCTTCTTTCCTGGGAAAAGAAATATATGGATTAGGAATGACAGATCGTCTTCTGGAGCAAGAAGAATATTTCTACAACCAGGAGAAAAAAGAAAAATTAACAGAATGGCAATAAGGTTGAACATCCATTGAAAAATCTAGCAGCTGATCTAGCCTATGCTGATGTAAGAACTATCAGAGCTAAAAGTAAAAGTTATATCTGCTAATCAAGAGCAGCTGAAGATCACAATCCTTCCAGTGAGATGTGGAATGATGTAAGCCTAAAGCCCACTAGACCTCACAGTAGAAAGCAGGAAATTTCAGCATTTCATTCTTAACCAGGAAGGGATGGTGACGGTGTCCCTTCCATTCAAACTGCAGCATGAATATGTTATTTACCTTGAGTCCGTTGGTCTGTTACTGGTAACAAATGCCATTTACCTAACGAAGTACAAAGGGTTTTCATCTGAATTTTAGCTAAGCAAGGTTCAGTGCAAATCTGAACTCTGGTTCTGTGTCTTGATATAACAATCTTCTGGATTTGCTTTTTTAAAATAAAGTAGATTTTTAATTTCCAATAGGTAGCAACCTAACTTCTTTCTCTCAGAAAGACTTAATATTATAGTTTAGGCTTTTCTCTTGTAGAAGTATCTGTTGTCTGATGTAAATTTTCAGAATTATTTGCCTTTTGGAAGGAGAGCTTCCAAATGACAGGTAATCTATGCAAGAACACCTATTTCAATGATAAAAACAATTTTGCTTAAAACAGCCCTTAAAATGATTACAACTTAAAAAGGTATGTTGCTAACCTTGAGTTGTAACGGCAACTTATTTCCTAAGTGTACATATCAATGTAAACAAAAATTCAATATTTGATCTACTTTTGCATACAACCAGGTAAATGGAAAACAATATTAAGGGACAAGTACTGTGCAGAGTGACAGCTCTCTGCATCTGAAGTGCAACTTGACTCAGACTTTACACACCACATAAATGAAGGTCAGCACAAGCTACAACTTAATCTTGCTCTCTCTTAAAGATATTTTTATTAAAATCTGGGTTTAGTTTAAATTTTACTCTATTTCTTTATCTACCCCTACTCGCTCCTGATAGATATCCCTCCCTCCCTGTGATTAATGATGAACAGGAGCTGTCTGTTCTGCCTTATGGGCAGACCGTTTCTGGCTTTCAAATACTTAAGAGAGGCTGACATAACTTGAGATCAGTGCAACAGGACTGGAAAGGAAGTTCTTGTCTATCGCCCTGCTGACAACCACTTTAAGGCCTCCAACTTACAAACAAGTGACTGTGTCCCAGCTGCCACGTAGAAAATGTCTTGTGCCGTCCACGCACAATCTGGTAGGATTGTATCTTGCATATCTGCAGTTAATGATTTTGTATAATTTGACCTGAGCAGTCAGATTCCACTGCGGCTCCACAGATATTTCGTTTAGTAGAGAAGCAAATTCAGCAGTTCTTTCCCATCTTGGGCTATGGGTCCTCACAGAGAAACCAAATTAGGGAAATAACATGGACAGAAAATATTCCTCACTTTCTAAATTTACATTCAACTTCCAGTTTTGCCTCCACAACAAAAGGGTGATCCAGCCGTGGCTTCAAGGAGTTTACCTTTCTGTAACCCAAGTGACTCTGCTGGTTTAGCTGAAAAGCCACCTTACCTACCTGTAAATCATTATTTAATTGTCTGACATCTCCTAACAGTCCAACTGCCATAACCTGAGTTCACTGCACATCTCCCAGCTGTGTCCCATGAGTCTCTACGGCCACCCATAATGCAAGCAGGTGGTAAGACTAAGGAACTTCAGCTTCAGGTTTTGGGTGCATGTCACCAGCCAAAACCACCGCGGCCACAGTGCCACACTACATCCTGACTTAAAACAGCTCTTCATCTTTTATCACCTCTACTTTCTGAAGAAAGAAACAGTGCAAACAAGCAATGTTCAGGAAAAGGACCTTGGGCTGAGAAGATGACAGTGGCTATGAAGAGAGCAAACACTCACTACATCAGAATCTACAAATACAATAATCTGCACCTAATCCTCTAAATCTGAGAAAATATGGCTCAACTGAAATAGAACTGAATGAGCTGTGCTGTTCAAATTTGGCCCTGTATATATTTTTTTTCTTCCTTTTTTGTCTTTGACTACAACTTTCTATGAAGATTGTCTTTTTCCGGTTATTTGGGTGTCTCTTAAATAGATTGGGGAAAGTGAAGGAGAGAGAAAAACAGCTTATAAAAAACAATTCTTCTGCACTGATTTTAATTTTGGACAGAAATTCAAATCAAGCACTGGAAAAATCCATCTGTTTGTAACACTGATACCACCTGTGTTGAGGAAGGTGTGGACAGAGTCAAGTTTGCTGTTCTCCACAGTGATGCCCAAACTTTGGGTCAGGGGAATGCAGAGTAGGGAGCATTAATCTGAGAAGAGGTCCCAAACCAACTTAGATCTGGAGCCTGTACTATTGTGTCAGACTATGCTAGTGTACTCTATGCCATTCATAGCTCCTCTTGGTCTTCTGGTACCTCCCTGTCTCCTGAATATTTTGGGCCAGTTACTGACTACTGAAGGAAGGCTGCCTTTAAGTAGTTGAGAGCGAAGATGACGGGGATTTGTGGATGTTCTTGCGTCCTAATTGCTTTCTCGCAGCCTTGACAGCAAAGCGAACTCTCCTGCTGGAGCGGGAGCAAGGACTCGTCTTTGTTACGACACTTCCATACATCAGTTCGAAGCACAACTCTCTCCTGCCCTTCAGATACAAGCAATTTGAAGAAATGAGTTAGATTATTATCTGTGATGAGTCATGATTATTTGTGTTAGGAATTTAGATCAAACCGATCAAGTCAGGAGACAGTAAGGAAGCTAAATAGACCAATGAATCTGGGTAAGATTAATATTCCATTTCACCTTAATTTCATCCTTCATACAAAAGAGTAGCAAAACAATGCTTATGCAACCCTCTCAGGTTAAATTTTGCTGCAACACTTACTCACACAAGGTACAAAATGCTCTTGAAGAAACAAAGCAACATTTCTGAGGCTCTTCCCTTTCCAGTATTTTATTTACTAATCTAACAAGTGCAAAAGCCCGGGAGACCAACTTTCCTTCTGCCCACAAGCACTGTCTGTTGGCAATATCCTCAAGCTCAGCAGGAGTTTAATAATCTTTCTTTTTCAAAATGACTTACAAGAAGATTTCACAAGAAATGAAAATGTTAGTGATATATTTGGATTGCCCTACTAGCTGAGATCACAGTGAAAGAAAAGTAGTGTTGCAAGGGTCAATATTTCTAATGCTGAGAACTACTGACTTTCTGCCTAGAACAGATGCTTGAATCGCTACTACTGAATTACTACCGTTTCTCTTATCCCGGAGAATGTAGCTGAGAACAGACCTCGGTTGGGGTAAACTCTTCAGATGTGCAGACTGCGCCTGCACAGGAGGAATCTCAGAAGGTTCATGAAAACGTCTGTTGAAGCGTATTTGAGATACTGAAATAACTCCCCATTTTTCTAGATACTAAGCACTAGAAAAATTGTTTAATCATAGTAAGAGTTAAAGAAACTGAGCATCTTACAGAACTACCCCTGTATTCTCTTTGCCCTCCAGGTGAAAGAGAGGAGATAGTAATATCAGTGCAGGCAACAAAAATGAGAGCGGAAAGTAAAAATTTACAGTTGGAAGCCACCCATGGACAAACTATACTATGATCTGAGACCTGAAGCCTAAAGAAATAACTAGAAATCACATGGCAAATGGAAACGCTGTAACAAAAACACATAACAAGACAAGAAAAATGAAACTGTGAGGAGGGTGAGACTTCAAAAGTTCTCGAAGTATTTGAAACAGGCAACCAAGTGGTTTTTTTCTTTCTAGGTCAGTGAGGGATAATTCATATGCACTTCAGGTATGTTTTAATTTAACAGAGATTCTGAAAACAGTTTTGATTGTTTTGTTTCTAAGTGACTGGAGATTGTCTGCACCGTGGTGATTGGTACCCGGAACACGTATCTGTTGCCTTTCCACCAAGGTGTGCTAGCATAGATGTGACTCACAGCTAACCTTCTCAAGGATGCACAGCTACTTCTGTATTGCTTTAGCTTCATGACACAGAAAACTGCTAATTCTTCACTCATGAAGAGCTTTGGAGCATTGCATTCTCTTCATACATCTGGGTTTTGTTATATAAGAGGCTACTTGATTTCCAGTGTAAGAATTAAATTTAGCAACGCAAAAGCTGAATAAAATACATTTTACAGATACTTTATATATATGTGTGTGTTTGGATTGTGGCAGATTTATTGCTATGGACTTGTAGACACAAAATGAAGAAAGAAACAATGTATGTTGGAAGTGTTTCAGTGAGGAATGAAGCTAGCTCTTCTTCATTTATGTGAGAACATAAGATTAGGGTTGTTCTTGTACAAATAAAGATATCAGATTTATTTTTGCAACAGCCATGGCCCTTCTCTCATGAGTGGCAGACACACAAATGATGTCAGTATGGATGACTAACGACTAAAAATAAAACAGGTATTTTTGTACAGGCTTCGTAATATCCTATTAATAAAAGACCATTTTGTTTGGTTTACATTTTCTTTGAACCTTGCCCATTCACAGCTTTCTCTTAGCAGTTTCCTTGTATCATACACAATGACCTATTGTCACTCATGTACTTTTAGTGGTTTTAGAAAGAAAAAAAACCAAATCTGCCTCATCTTCATCTGATGGAAGCACTTTTCATCAAGAGTTTAGGAATTCATCCCTCTCCGTGACCCTTCTAATTCTACCAAGTTAAAAAAGAAAATCCATAAAAACATTTCCCAGCTAATCCCTTTCTCTAAGATGTTGTTCTGGGTTTTCATCCCTGTAGTAAATGCCTTGCTACATCTTTACTGTGATTAGTCTCATGGGATGCACATGTGATGAGCATCTCCCCAGGGTCCAACTGAACACGGCTCAGAATCCCATAGCAAATGCCAACACACGTCTGAATCCCCCCAAACAATCCAAGAAGCCAGTACTTTAGCATCAATGTTTTATACAGAACAGTGCAGCTACTAAGTTGGCAGAGGAGAGGGGCTAAGACAAACCTTTTTTATTTCTTAAATGTGAGGCTAAGGTGTTTCCAAAGCAAGAAAAAACTGAACTCCATGGGCTTTAATGTTGTTTCATTTCCTCTAAGCACTTCACACAGTGAGTCGCTAAACTCCAAACAGGCACACGTACCCCCAGAAAATCAAAACCTCAGGGCTGACTGGATCACGGTCTGGTTAAGCAAGCCTCGAAAAGACAGAAAATATATCTGGTACCAAGTGGAATTTCTGCTCAGAAAGAGGAAAAAATGCTGGACCTCCTAATAGCCAGGAGTTCTGGCACTTGCACAGCACGTAAAAAGTACTGAGGATTGTAAGAGCTCTACTGCCTGTGCTTTTGGATGATGGAGAGGGAGCCTGTCAATCTCTCGCATTGGAGTAATTTTTTTTTATTCTGTATAAATAATTACATCTTGACTGGGACAGGGGCGTGAATCCAGATTTAACTGAACCTGGATTTTTGTCACATATGCTGAGTTTGAATGGCTTCCTCAACATTGTTACACAACTGAGACCTTTTTAAAGCATCACTGCCTTTTTACCTGGACTCTGTTCTTTACATGACCTTGTGGTGTTCACTCTGACATATTTTTTGTGACAAGTGAGGAACCATTGGCGTAGTAACACAAAATATGACTTGATCTTTTTCTGGAAGTTTTTTCCTTTGATTAGCAACAGGAGTCTGTGATATGGTGTTCCAGCCTAGCCGTGCAAACAGCCTTAAATTACGCTTCACAAGTTTTCCTCCTAAAGTAGTAACATCGACAAAACCTATGTACACTTTCTCTTCTTCCAAACTTTTTCTAAAAGCAGACTGACGTGTAGAAAACTCACTGGACTTTATTGCATCAAAGTTCTATAAAATGCTCTAAAACAAGCATGCCCGCAAATGCTAGACCTCTGCCAGATTTTAATTCAATGTGCAAATCATATACTTGAAGCTGAAAAAATAACCCCTGCAGGGATGATTTGATGTTGGATGGGCATGTCCCCCTTTTTCTAACAGTAATAATTAATTTATAGTCAGTTTCAGTAAATATGCAGTTTCCCTATAAATAAAGATTCAAAACTCACAGACCAGACACAATCTCATTTTCTATTTCAGTGTTTTGACATTCATTGGTTAGTGTCCCCCACAAAAATCATTGGTCTCAAGTTTAGATCATACTATTGTAAGAAGACTTGAAAAGTGAACTAATTTCTTCTTGCACTGTTTTCCAGTTACTGTTATAATAACTTAGAACCACGGACTCCTGAAATATTTTTTTTTAAAATAATAAACTCTTCACTGAAATTTAAATACCTTATTCTTGGGATATTTTTGCATATAATAGTCTCAAATTCTAATGTAAACAAGCAGCCAGATAACGAATGCCTCTACAGAATTCAGCATCCCAAGCAACCTATTGCACTGTTTCCTCTTTTCCTAGGGAACACACTTTCTGTCTTGTCTTTCTCCAGAACTGCC
>VYZV01014295.1:149026-197518 GCA_013401275.1 Pandion haliaetus | reverse complement strand
ACCACATCGCCCACTTTCTCAGCTGTAACTGGGTGTACTTACTGTCTTCAAAATAACAACACAAAGTTTGGCCTTGATTTTAACATATTCTTAGTTGGGAAGTGTGCCAGTGGACAGAAATTATACATGCACCGCCACGCTTCGTCCCCAAAATATTTACAGTAGGTTCTACCCACCTACTTCTCCTAAGTCTCACAAGGGGACTTCTCCTACTTAACCAATAAATTGTTCCTTGAGGAAAGGGCTTGAAACGGGCTTGACCTTGTCCCTGGTTCCTTCCTGAGCTGCTTAGATAGCTGACATGTTTACAACATTTTAAAGCCCTGGAGTTGTCTTTCTATAATGACTACAGAAGCAAATTACGTGCTCTGTGTAAAAGATAATGCTGCTATTACTGCACATATTTCTGAATTTTAGTAGTACTTTGAAGTCACTTACAGTTAAAATGGAAACTAAGTATGCATTGGTTACAAAACAGATCTAGGAGTAAAACACCTTGCAAAGAAACAAATGCATAAAAGCACTTCTACTAAGCAGATTTTTTTCCCCCTAGTATAGAAGAGAATTTTTACATAAAATTTCCATCTAGCAAAAGAATATGTTTATTCAAAATTAATTACGTACTCACCTTTGACTCTATCCCCTTTGTGCAGATGAATTTCCCCTTCTCCTTGAGGTTGATATGGCTTTACGACAATAAAAAGTCTTCCAGGTACAGCACTGTAAAGCTTGCGTTTTGGACCCTGATAATCCAAGGCAGCCAGAGCATCCTTGCTGGCACTAGGATTGTAAATGGCACTGGAAATTGAAATTAAAAAACATTAACTGGTTATTTAAAATAACCATCACATTAGCAGGATTAAATTAAGCAGTGAGTAACATAATTGTCTTCCAGTAATACATCTAACCCTGCAGAAAAAAATACATGTTTTTCATCCTAAACACATGCTTGTAATGGTTGAAATCTTTCAACATGAAACACGATCAATATTCACCTGACCACAATGGCCTAGAAAAGAAAACACGTAACACTAAAGTGTTTAGTTCTTCTGCAAATTAAACTTGCACATTCACAGACCCTGATGAAGCTTAAAATTTATATGCAAATCATACATGACAAGCATCACAATTTATCAGAAAGGCTTTAAAACATCTGTATTTACAATTATTGTTGGGAATAGATATTGTTGTAATATTGTAACATTAACTGACAACTGGATTATTAACTGAAAGAACTGAATAATCAAGTTACTGTGTCACTCCAAGGTCTGGAGCTAAATTTTGGATCTGCACAAAGCATGGTTCATATGGCTAACATATTCTCAAGAAGATAATTTCTGACTGATGGCAATCCATAGCTCTCCCAGTGACTTCAGAATGGTATGCCCAGGTAAGTCATGGGTCATCAAACAACACACAAGCTACTTATGGTGTATAAAGAAGAAATTATTGAAAGCTAGTGAATGATACATAAGATCATTATTAAACCTCTGGAAAAATGAGTGAACTGTCAAAAATATCACATGAAAAAGGGGCAAATATTAAAGAGGGTGGGACACCTATAGGAGATGTCATAATAAACTTGTAATATGCTACTATTCAACTTTAAAAAAAACCCAAACGTAAAAACTTGAGGTCTTACACAGAAAGTCTAGAAACAGAAAATACTCATGAGAAAGAAGAACATTCATAAAGATTTATAGGAAAAAGACAGGGTACCAAAGGAGGAAGAATTATTTAATGGTGATCTAGCATTGTAACACTGCGCTTACTTTCTTGTAAGGAGAAAGAAAAGATCTCAAACTGCTATAAGCAAAATGAAATACGAGGGCTGGAGTTTCGTGTTTCTTCACCCTTTTTTTTTTAACCAATCTCCTACCAAAATAGGAGCCAATAAGGCTCTCAATATAGGTAAAGAAGTTGTCTGGTAAAAAAAACAACCATAGTGGATCTTTCATATCAGGAACACTTCCAATTTCCTGCAGTAATTTCTTTACTATTTGGAATAGCATCCCCTTTTCACCTCATTGTTCTGTTCTTCTATTACTGTGAACAGGTGCTACACAAGATAAGCCATAGTTAGGAGTTTAAAAGTGAGCTCGGGTTGCATGTCTGTGATGGAGTTTGCATCAGAAACCTCAGCCAGCTCTCAGTTGTTTAAAGGAAGACCGGAAAAGATGGTGTTCGGGTTTCAGTTCTTTTGCTCCGTTCCTTTTTCCTTATAAGTGAAGAAAGAGTCAGCACCATAAAAAAAATCCAGATCTGTAAACTTGCTACACATCCGATTTCCACTTGGATCAAGCTGTATTTTCTGCCTAGTGTAGTAGCAGCCAGGCAGCAGCTGTTCACAATGTTATATTCCAGCATCTTCTGGAACTCCTATCACAGAGGATACATTCATTTTCTCTCCTACTGAAAAAGAAGGGGGAAATGGCACATTTAACCTTTGCACTGAATGCATCATTGCTCATGTGAGAGGCCTACTAATGGATATCAGGGCTGCAAACCTGATAGATGACTTCTTCAAGAAAGATCTTTTCTCTCTCTCCTTGTCCCCAGCTTGGGCTGCCAGCCCAGCAAGTCTCATGCCATGAAGGAGCAGGAGGAGGATGCAGAGATTTCAGAAGATGAGTGGACAAGTTTCCCTCTCACCCAGAAGAAAGTGGCCATCCTTGATGGCTCAGCCCTGACTCAGGCTGTGCTGGCACCTCCTTCCGCTAATCACCGTGGGCCAAATTCCACAGGAAGGGTATCCTGTTCCCCTGCCTCCCCCAGCCCCCCCCAAAACCAGTTTGGGATGAAAAGCGGCAGCCTCCTGAGAAGATAAAACACCTGAGCCACACAGGCTGTAAAGATCGCATGAATCCCTTCCAGCATTGCTTTCCAGCCCCTTTCCACAATGCAAACCCCACCAACCTCATTAACCCTTTGTCAAACCCTAACCTTCTCCATTAACCCACCCCTTCTGGCTGCTTCTGCTCCAGAACCAAATCTACTGCCATGTCAAAAAGGGCTTTTTCATCTAAGGGGAGCAACAGCTTCGTGGTGAATGTATTATTTGCAAGTAATAAGCCATACGGTTAAACAAAATCTGTGAGGAAGGAGTCATGTAACGTGCCATTCATGACTGCAAAATGGGCCTGTGGCAAGAAAAGACATTGCTTGCAGGAAAAATTATATACAAAATCCTTTTAGTTGTCTTTAAATTTAGAGAGCCTCCAGCCCTCTTCTCAGTACTTGCATGTACTCTGGACATCTCTGAAACAAGTCCTGATGATACATCTGAAACTCTGCAGCTGGCTAGCAGTTTAAGTAGCTGTGATACTGATGCAATAAGAGAAAGACAATAATTTTTATTTCCACAAAATTTCAGGCATTGAATGGGTTTCCACTGTCATTCATGCTAGTTTTCAAAATCACATGCTTTCAGAAAGGGAAGTGGAAAGTGGCTGAATAAAGTCAAAGCAAATAAATGCTTATTCAAAAAAACCCTTTTAATTGTTCCCCCTGCCTCAAAGGATTGTTTATACTTCAAGAATTTGGGAGTGCGTTATCCCAGGAATATTGATGAAAAGGCATTTTTTATCCCTTCCAGCTAAAATAATCACTGACTCTAAGGTAAAACCTCCCACTCTGGTGGCATCAGCAGGATCCAGTGGAATACGAGAACACTCATTCTCTGAAAAGCACCTCACGGCCACCTCCTCACCTAAGCGAAGCCTCATTACAGACAATCTGGTTTTAAGCCGATATGGGTCTCTGTGAGGAAGCGTCACCCAAATTATAACCAAATGAGGTTTTGCTATTATTGTAACATACAACAAGGTAAGATGAGTTTTCTCTACTGCATGAAACCACTGCCACAACAAATTTGCGTCCTGTTCCTTGCAGTGATTCTTACATTTCACACAACTTTTTTTTTACACTGCGCCATATTTCCACTCTCCAGCAGTATTGTTACTATCATGAATAGTGCTTGTCAGTTTGGGTGCCTACAGCCAGGGAGAGGAGAACGTGCAAGGTAACAGGTGACAGCTTCAACAGCATGACATTCTGTTTTACTGACTTGAAAACTCAAGTAAAGACCCATTACACCTACAAAGGGCAAAGAGAAACCAACAGTTGCATTTCTTAGCAATGCTTATGTCTTTTTCTACTCTGAACAGCGGATGTTTTTTTATATTAGGAAACAGGACAGACAAAGCCTGGTATTTTAAATGACCATTGAATTAAATGGCTTTGGTCAAAACATTTAAGCTCTAGTTCTCTCCATCACTACTCAGCTCTGCCTCCCTTCAGTTTTGCAGCCCTGCACTTTAACCCCTCACCCTGGTGCAGCTCCATCGCTTGGGCACTTGACGGATGCAGTTCCCAAGTCCCCCTCAAAGTGAAGCTGTAATCGCCTATTCACAAGGCAATGGCTTCACAAAGCCAAAGTCCCCATTTGTGATCAAAACTTAAGACACAATCCTCTGTTTTATTACATTACTTACAATACCTACATCACTGTAGTTAGGATTTGCTCTCCAGTGGAACATAGCTGCAGTATATTTGCAGAGAGTGCCTACTAAATCACATTTGTAATTCAAGAGGAAAGGAAGAGCAGCAAAGTCATGGGGAATGCAAAACCCGGCAGCAAAGATAATCATAGAAGAAGCCCATGACCTCTATCACCACCATCTCAAGAAGCTCCTTTTGCTCTAGGCCAGCCTTCTACACAGCCCCAGTTATTCCCCTCATTTTACTCTTTGGTTCATCACACATCTACAGAAGGAAGTACTTGAACAATCTCTGCTTCATCACCCACGAGCAGCTCCAACATAGGTTTCAGGCATGACCAGTAGTTTCACGAAGGGATCAAGTACCTCAGAAACATTTTACTTTTCTGTTAAATACAATCATTATTTCAACTATTAAAAGATCTTGAGAACTAGCACCTTGATTTGGAGTTGCAAACTCAACAGTCACTGCTGAGCTTTGCTGAACTTTAAAGCCTGTCTGGCTGCTGGAGCTCCGTGAGGAAACAGCTGGCTTTGACTGGAGCTTCCAATTAAAATATTCACACTTGGACATGTTCCACTGTGCTGAGCTTTTATTACCTATATATTATATAGAGTGCAAAGCAGGCATACAAATAACATAAAAGAACATAGCAGTCCAGCACGATGACGTCAGGGATATCTCATGCTGTGCAAATAGTCAAAAAGTCACCTGATGTGCCTGTGCTGCTGCCGCTTGACATCCTCCCCCAGCCTGTTCAGGGATGGCGACCGGCTCCGGGAGGACGGAGTGTAACTCCCCACAGTTTTTACAGTTCCATTAGGATTATTCTGCATCTGTTGAAGTAGATGAGGTGAAAGGCTGCGGTGTGAAGAAGCAGAGGAGGAGGCTGACCACTCAGGGAGGTTGTTGATGTTCAGGTTGTTGTCGCTGTTCGAACGAAGCAAGATCCGAGGTGCTGCTAAGGTGCTTGGGGGTCTCCGCCTTCTGTTTGAATAGGTCGGAGCCTCTCTAAAGGGCACTGTGTAAAGAAAGACATCCAGGGTAATCTCAGATGATTTCACCATTCATATGTGTTTACCACCTCATAAAAAGATTTAGCAACATATGGCATTGTTTCTTCTGCAGAGACAGAAACTCTACCTTGCCTCACATCACTAATTGAATTCATTATCTTTAAAACATCATTAAAACCGAAAACAACTCGGCAACGTTAACCTGTTTATTGGCTTTCATAAATAGTTAGGCAACACCAGCGGCATGAGTCTGCTGAACAGTCTGAGTGATGGCCTGGGAAACGGGAAACACCTCATTATTTGCCAATATTGAGTCTCAAAAAGTTCATATTCATGCTATCCTGTCATATTCAGTCGGAAAGCCACGGAAGAGGGCTGATTGGCAGAATTTTTGATGTGTGATCTTCTAACTTCCTTCTCCCACTGGCAACCAAACCGGGAGAATTTTGTTCCATTGCAAGTTCAGGCCTAAACTGAAGTCTGTAGTGTTAACAGTCACCTTATCCCCATCTTCCAGGTTAAAAATTGAGGACATAGGTTCTTCTCCTGGCAGAACTCTATTACATTGCTATAATCCCTAGGTATTCCTCCCTTTCTAATCTAGGCATTTCTACTGCACCTATTACTATTGTATATAGAACATATTACCCGAGGGTAATGCACTCGCTTTGTCACGTGCTGTGTCCCAAAGAGAACATGACTGTACCCAAAGGTTGCAATATACTACTTAATGAAATAGTCGTAACAGAAAACAAAAGCAAGGGCAATAAAAATGTAATACAAACCAGAGGGCCCATGCTTTCATCAGTGTTATTGGTACAGTGCTGCAGTCATACGAGAATTTGTACAAGCAGCTACTACATTTTCCAGATCTCCTTTTCTCACTGTAGTGGGTCAGCTAGTTCCAAGTGCAACTTAAAAGGCAAGTTTCCTAATAAAAGGCACCCAGCTATCGCTAGATGCAATGGGATTTCCTACCCATATTATAAGGTAATAAAGGATCTGACCCGGAAACTCGCACTTGCCTTGGTCCCCATTCATGCAACTACTCTCACTAATTTCAGTGGAACTCATGGGGTCACAGGATTTGATCCAAACTGCACACATTTACATCTGAAAAGTCACAGGAGTATAACTAACAAACAGCAGCCAGGCATTATTCCGAGAACTTTATTGAGCTGTTGTAATTTTCAAAAAAATCGTATTTCGGTTGGGAAAGAAGCCCCACAAAATATCATCCTACATGTCTAAAGTGCCAGTAAGTGCCATTTATAAAATGCCAGAAATGTCTACACATTCAATACCCTTCAAAAACACACAAAACCCTGAATAAGAACGTCTGTCATACTGTGCAACTAAATAAATTCACATAAATATGAATATACATAGGAATCAATCTGTCCTGCCTTGAAATACAGCCTTTAATTGAGAGAACACAGCAAAATTTAAGGTTTCAGAGCAAAACTGAAAGCATATTTATAACATAAAGATGGAACTGCAAGTAAAAAAAGGGTTTATATAATTTTCACCAGAATCAGTTTATAATTAACTGCGATTCTGAATATTTTAAGATAACATCCTTCATATTTCTAATAAGCTGAAACTTTCTATGGTAAATAGCTCAACACCATCAGAACAACCACACAAGAGAACAGTGTGCAGAGAGAGGAAGGTCTTTAAATTCATTTCCATCATATTTCATTTGAAACAAGGCTGAAATAAGGGAAGTAGTCCTTAAAAGCTGTTAAAGGGGATAAAGCATAGAAGTCCAATATTTACGCTAGAAACTGTCTAATTTTCAGAATATTCAAAGTTTTTCCATATTTCATATTTTTTTAAGGTTTCAAAGCAGCAGAGTATGTCACTGAAAGCACCTTGGTGTTCTAAATGTCACGGTGAAAGCCCCAGTTAGTACTAACTTAAAGAAAACTCACAGCACTTGGTTTCCAAAACTGACATATACAGCTCCTCTAGATTGATGTATATGACATAGACGTGCCATTTCTGCATTCCTGTATTTTTGCCATTTGGAATACGGCTCCAGAAATTATCTCATTTAAGACAGGGACCTTTCCCAGGTACAGTAAAGCAGAATAGCTACTGTCATCATTTCAGTAAAGGAGAAAGCACACAAAACTGATTATAGGGAACGTTTTGCACATCCAGGTTTCCTACCTGAAGGTCTAATGCTGTTCCCTTAGGGTCACCAAAGTTTGTCTTGGACTTTAGTAAAAATTGGATCAGACCCTTAGATTTTAATTTTTCATGAACTTAAACAGGTAACACCCGAAGCAGACTGCTGAGCCTTCCAGCCACAGACTGAAAAAGCTGAATATTGCCAACATTTTGGGGATGTTTACTGTAACTTTTGAGAGGTTGGTGGAATATCTTCCTGCAGGAGTGGGAGGGAGCACGAGGGGCACGGTGATCGGGCACGGCGACAGGACGGCCAGAGAACTGCTGAGCATGTTTATGCCGACAGATTTTAGAAAACACAAAACTGGCACATTCATTCCTACTAAAAAACAGGGTATGTTTTGTACGTATACTCACTCTCCAGGTACCAGATTAAATTAATTCTTTTGCCCTTACATACCTTAGAAGGATTTGACATCACCATTTAGGAGTTAGCTTTTGCTTTGCTATTAACGTTCTATTCTTAAGCAGAGAACTACAAGCAAAATTAGCCTTTACTACAGAAAATAAACGGCAAAGGGGACAACTAATTACACCAATTGACATATGTCTAACACAAATCTTTTATAGAAAGAGTTAAAAATAAGCATTTCCGTGCCTAAAGTGATTAATATTCCACCCAACTGTTTCTTTTCCCCAGCAATCTGCAAACTGTAAGTGGGTGGATATTTTTTTAGCTGCTTCTTAAAGGCATTATTTACATTATTTTCACAATAAAAAAATAACTCCAACACAAAATGATGAAATGCAAATGTCCACGCTTTAACCCCTGTTGGACATTGTTTTTCCCTAATATTTCACCATGTTCAGAACTGTAAGTATAACTGTTGCAAAACTTGTTTGGGAAAAACACTTCATAAAAAATGACATGAAAAATGTCTGAACTGATTTCATGCCCCTAAAGTTTAAAATCATCATCCCTAAAATCATACCTGAAAGTACCATTTAATTTTTCCTCCAGCTCTCAGAATTCTATTCCTGGCATTTCATACATCTGAAGGGGCAATTCAACACTGTTCACTGACAAAATTCACCTAGGAAATTCCTTACGTGTCTTCAAATGCATTTCTTAGGGAACAAAAACATTTTTATAACTACTTGACTCTTCAGAGAAAAACCTAAAATGAATAAAGTCACACCCAGCCTTAATAATCAGTTGCCTAAATGGACTGTCTAACACAAAATAATTTTGAAAAAGAAATTGCAGGAATTGATTAATTATAGAGTCACTAAGTCAATCATATTAAATGTACACAAGAAAACACCAGTCTGAAACATCAAAGTGTTCTGCTTTCATTGCTTACCTTCTTTCTTTGTGAAGGCATTTAACAAAGACTTCATTTTCCCTTTTTACTTTAGCAGCAATCCCCTCATTATATAACCTTTGCTGGGAAGAAAGAGGCAAAAAAAAAATATATATATATAAAAAAAAAAAATAAAGCTACCCAATTTCTATGTGTTCAGGCTGCCTGCACCCTGACATAAGCAGCAGGTTTCTGGGCACTGTGTAATTGCAAGCATAGCTGGGCAAGCAGTACCCAGCGTTCTGGTGACAAAGCCCACCCCACATTCTGTCTGTCAGCTGGGAGCCAACTGTGCATAGACTGGAGCTGCTCAAAAAAAAAAATCTTGCTATCTTTCACAGCATTAGTCATGTGAACACCACCGCCACAGCCTTGCAGACGATACCCTTGCTTCTGCGAGCGCTGCATTTGGGCAGGAGCGAGCACCGGGGCTGAGGGAGGTGCAGGCGGCCAGAGCTCCGAGGGGGCCAAAAATTCATATTTGCAAAGGGCAGGGGGGAGCGAGGTGTGAAAAGGTACTTTGCAGTGGCGCTCCGCAGGCTGCAACTGGGGAAAGGAAAACCTCAATAGAGATGAGAGCTGCTGCAGAAGTGCATTTAGCTTTTAAACTTGCACAGCTGACTGTGCGCAGAGGCTTTTTGCCATTTATTTGCTTTTTGCCATTTATTTGCTTTTTGCCATTTGTTTGCTTTTTGCCATTTGTTTGCTTTTTGCCATTTATTTGCTTTTTGCCATTTATTTGCTTGCTTACTGCAATGCTCCAAAGAGCCAATTTGAAGAAAAGTACAAATCACACCAAGCTTCACACAATGACTACGTTAAGAATGGAGACAAAACTGGCACTAAACAGAGTATCTTAACATGGCCTATATTCCAGTCTGAAACAGATGAGATACAAGAACACTTATTTTCCACTCCCCTTCCACTGCACTGGAATAAAACACAATTTCTTTTTGCACAGGGTAAAAATACGAAAATTTGACCAAGCCGTTTTGCTAAATTCAGTGCAGATGCCAGAAAATAAATGATGTAGCCATTGCAGTTTTTAAAGTACTAATTCTGAAAAAAAAATTCTACAGATAGCTATGCCAGCCAGCGCAAACATTCACCCAGAGGAAGAGCAAATAACTGAAATGGGCAGATAGGAAGCAAGGGGGAGGTGCTAACAATCACAAAAATTTTAGGCATAACTAGTTAAATGTAAGATATAAAGATTCCAAAGAAAAGGAAATTCACTGTTTAAAAAAAAGAGTAACCTACATTAAAAAAATTGCCTTCAAATAGTATCAGCTATATAACACTTAGTAAATGTTTATTCCATTTCAGACGTCTCTGCTGATCGCTAATGCATCTATTTTGAAAATTAGGTCTTTTTCTTACTGAGAAAACTGCTTCAAGATAGAAAATAAATGACTTAAATGAATTTAACCTCTGTATGCATAATTATCTCATATGTAACGTAACACTAAAAGGAATCGGTAAGCATATATAAATTGAATAGTTTAAATATTTCAGTGTTTACACAGTTATTAATTTAAAAAAGAAAGGAACATTTCTCTTAATTATATAATTTTACGCTTTGGTTCAATTTATTTTTAAAAGCAACTATTTTTTGCAGGTGGAAATCTTACCAGAGGAAATGTCGGACACGGCATAGGTGCATCATTAAATGTCTTTAATTGACAGGAAGAATTTTCCTCTTAACTTTGAAAAGATGCAAAGCTTTCTAACGAGTAACTTTGACCTGTTATTTGCTAACTTATAAATATGTGCATTAATTAGCTCCCCCAAAGAATCAATACCGTTTCCAGAACAAGAACTGCTACACCAGAACAACTGTGCCACTAATTTGAATTATGAGCTTCTGTGCGTTATTTTTTCTAATATCTTCTTTCAATCTCCCTGATTATATTTGGAGCTACAAATGACAAAAGAACTATAATTATTAATAATCTTTTACACTTCCATAGCGTTTTCTAATTAACCTTAGCCAATACAATGCAAGGGCTCGTGAATTCTGCATGGAAACCTCAGTATCTGGTAATACTCCTGCTTTGGTAGCCAAATGGAGACCAAAAGAAGCAAGTTTTATGGTGGTTGCTCCTGAAACGCTCAGGACAGAGACTGTAATCTTAATTTTGCTTAGTGATGGGGCTGAGAGAGTCCTTTGTAAAAGTTGGGCAAGTGCTTGCTGGTGATCCTTACTTTTAGCAACTGCATGATAACCTATGGGCTGTGCCACTGTACAGTGTCTCCTTAGCTCCAAGCCCTGCCGCAATGCCCGTGGGCACAGGTTTCCTAGGGAGCGCATCTTCATTTCACAGAGCGTAGGGCAATACACTTCACTGACAATACAGAGCATAGATCGATCCCCACATACTTCAAGAGGAGAATTACCTGTCATGCCCACAGGAAAAGAAGAAAATCACTGCCTCCCTATGCTCAGTTCTGTGCTTTAATAAGCTCACCACCAGTCACAGAAAATTACATACAGGCTATGAGCATTAACTGTCTCCAAAGGGATGGGATCTCAGCGTTGCTCATGTTTCTCTAAGCCGAACACCCTGGGCGTTTTACTGAGAAGGTGACACTGGTGTAGAAACCTGGGAGCTGAATCCTTAAACTGCCTTTTCCTTTATGTGGGTGTCAGCGTTTCAAAGTAATGATAGCCTAAGTACCTAATCACAGCAGTTAGGCGGTGAAAGGGTTAACTCAATTCTGCTCATTCATGTCCATTCATATACAGTAAAATAAAAACAGACAGGCAACTGTAGTCAATCAAAATCAATCCCAGGGGGTATTTTTATTAGATTCTTGCCGGAGCTGTAGCATTTCATCATCTAGAGGTTTCTAATCAGTGTTATAAAAACATAAAAAAATATTAAAGTCACCTGAAATTATTGAGTTTTGTGGAAATTGTGGGAAGTCTTTCTGATCTACACCGTCAGATATATCACCTGATGAGTGACCATTTTATTCCATTTAACTGTCTGCCTTTTCCCAAATGCAGGAAATATAATTTCTTCCTACATGGCAGAGCCTACTGCAATAAACACTATTGTACAATTGGAAAATATGACAATCAAAGAAGTCAGTGAACTATTTGCAGCTGCAGTTTCTGATTTTTTCCAATTTTCACTAATAGCTTATTAGAATTTCTTTATTTTAACTGAAGTCCTGAAATCTGTGGTGTTAGGAAGTTAAAAAGGAAAATATTCCAGCAGCTTCCACCTTTTCCTGAAAGATTTTCTGCCTCACAATGGTAGTCTTGGTATTATTAGCTCAGGACAAAAACCCAACAATTTGACTAAGCTAGCACACAACAGTAATATAACACACAAGCCATTAGCATCCATAATCTAAAAATCATGAAGAACCATACAAATAGAAGTGAAGTAACCCCAAATTTCCCTACTTCTTCTGTAGGTGCTCAGGAAAACGCGTGTGAGCTCTGCATGGGGATGCCTCTAAGAAGAAAAGGTCCCCTTAAACAGAAATCAAAACATGGGCTCTTAAGTTAATTTTGATTAGAATTTTTTTTGCATATTTGTAACATCAGGCTCCCAAATTTTATAGGTATTTCAGCCCACAGCTCCCATTAGGAATCTATGGAAAATCAGCGACTTACCCTTGAGGATCTACTTTTAGGCATTTAAATGCCTTTGGAAAAAGCAAAAAATTATCTGACCAAATACGCCCTTAGTTAATCGTCTCCCCAACACATCTCTAAGAGCAAGGGCTTCTCAGATGATGGTAGAACACAGTTATGATTGCCATGCTTTATTCTTTTTTGATTTTGTCCATTTTGGAGTTCTTGCCAGAAAAATTCCCTTTAACTTCTATACACATCTAGGGTTTTGTTAAAAATACAGTTCTTAGCATGTGTAAATGCATTTCTCTCCACTATAAAATAGGCTTCCTGTATGCTAAGCCACCAAATGGAGAGTTAGACAAGAAAAGACAGATTCAAATATAGACTGTAAAGTACAAAAAGACTCCTGGGGAAAAAAAAAAAAACAGCCAATCCAAAAATCCCTAGGTTGGTACAGCGCTTCTAGATCACTTCCTTATTCCAGAAAGCCACAAGGTGGTCAGGAACGCAGGCACTGGTGACAGATTCAGAAGGAATCCACCTCAGAGGAAAAACTAGACCTATTTTCTAAAGCAAAGGGGTTTGAAAAAAATCTGGGGAGTTTGCTCAGGAACATGCAGTTAAACCAGCAATGAGAGAGAAGGATGTGAGCCCACTCGAATGATGCTCGAAGAGCCCAGCCTCAGCTGACCTAACATTAGTATCCCTCTCACCATCGTTAGCATCTTCTTACCACCCACCCAGCTACTCGTGGTATCAGTCAGCTCTTGTTAGTAGCCTTCAGGCAATCAGTCCAAGTTTGAAGGGTAAGAATGGGGGCAGGAGACTGTGTGGAGGAAAGGACAGCAGCGGGACGGCTCAGGAACAGATGGCAAGAGTTATCAATTAGAAAGAAAAAGAAAAAATAGCAGTGCAAGTTACAGAGCCATGTGCCAGACATCCCTTCCGTCACCTGGCATTTCTGTTACATTGCCGTCCTCAAACTTTGCTCTGTGGGACAAGGGCCAGCCTCACTCTACTCTCACCAGGAACCGAGCACGTTCACAGAACTTGCTTTAAAAAACACCAACAAGGACTTGGAAAGGCTCTCAGATATCCAGCAAAAGCCAGAGCTGTGTGGATGGCTTAATTAGAGGCGATTTTTTACGTGGTGAACTGGCCACTGCTGGGCTCTCCAATTCTGCAGAAAATACTTTACTCAATTCCAGTTATTAGAAGTATTTTAATAACTAGACATGTGAGGTGTCTGGGTTTGTGGGTACATTTCAAAGGAATTTTGAAAGTTGATGAATATACAGTTGCCATATAAATTAAATGGGAAATGAAAATCAGTCCCTCTTTCTTGCCATACCCACATGATTATAAATAGGCCTTCATGAAGATTACAGCAGTAATGCAAGAATAACATTCAAAGAGCTGCATGTTTCTGCAGAAGGGAGACATGTTCACCTTAAGGCTTTCCTTTCAGATGCTTACACAACATCAAGAAGATACAGAGAATCTTCTATTTAGATTACATTTAAAAATTGCTAAGTGTGGCTTAAAACTCGTTACATGTCAGAACAAATGTCTGAAATCTCTTTGATAGGTTAGAAGATTACAGGTTTAGAAATTATGATCCAAAAGAGCTTGACTATCATGGGGTTTCCCTTTTTTAAAAAAAATTTACCAGGCTCAATGTGGCAATACCCGCAAACATCTGCAGCTCCGACTGCAGTGATACAGATACACAGATTAGAATTTACCTGAGAACTGAAATAAAACCTTCGTCCCCAAGGCTGAGAGGTTGCAATTGTGTGAGGAATCTGGGTCAGGGGTGCAGGCAGAAACAGAACAATGGAAGGTTAAAAGGTGGGAAAGTGAAACCCTCCAATTTCAGTGAAAGGCTGGAAGTGGGGAGGAAACAATGGCCAATAACAAGGGAGATGTCTTGCAAGTAGCAGCTTGAAGAGAGAGAAAAGCAATTGCAATGAGAGAAAGCTACAATAGCTGAAGGAGAATTTTAAAGCATGATTGAAATCTATCAGCAATGTCGAAGAAAGCAGCCTATTTGAATAAAATATGTGTGGCGCTCTCATTCTAACAGGTATACTGCTATAACGAAAGAGCAACTCATCCAAATAAGAACCTGTATTTTACGTAGTTCTCTTTCTGCAGAGCATTCTCCCTCAGCCAGAAGTGGGGAATGGGAAGGCCAGCTCTGACAAGGCTTTCTCAAGGTTTTATGCTCCCGGAGCACCCATAGCCCCTCATTTCCATGATGCACGTTTGGGTTGAAAGTAACATCCAATCCTACTCTGAATAATACAAATAACTACAATAAAAATTCATAACTATCTTCTAGACATCTGTGCACCCAGATAACAAATAGTTTTCTCTGCTGGTTCTGGAGACAAGCAAAAAGAAAATCTTTTAAAAAGTAAATAGCTATTGTGAACCCTTTCAAAAAAGGCAATGGGCAATTTGCAGTAGAGAAAACATGAAACTACGTGTTTTAATTGATTCCTTTAAATATGGACTGGCCTCATTTCAAGGTCTGTTTTCATCAGCAAGTAGAACTCATCCAGAATTGTTCATCTTTATACAGCAGTGGCCTATTAGTAACCAGCTACTTAGACGTGTCATTGAAGCAAGAGATTAACAACTTGGACGGTATCTGGACAGAAAGATCTATTTAGCTCAGACTATCACCCTGAACTGAAAGCATTCAAGTGTGAACCCCTGAAGCTGCATTCTTTCACCTCCAACAATACGACAGAAAATACAAATCAAATATAATTATATCTCACTACAAATTCTTATGCTCTTTAAACAAGCTGGTGAAAGGATGGTGCAATTTTCTCCACTAATAATACACTGGGAAATCTAGTCCTGATGCAGAACCACAAAGAACCACTGAATTACACAACAAATTAATTTCGTTCTTTGCATTATGTATACATTGAGTTGGGGAAAATATCATTTAACACCAGGGGGCTGTGCATATCCCAACCCACATAGTTTATGCCAGAAAAAAAAAATAATAAAAATGCAGTGTCTTTCAGAGAGAGGAGATTTTCATGGCTGGTAGCTCCTGCAAACAAAGATGCCTGATTCTTCTTTTAGTGTCTGACACTGATGGGCCTTGGATATAGTATACAAATTTGTGGGTTGCAGTCTGATGTTGCAGAGGAGAACAAAGACAAATGAAACTACACAAGATGCTTAGAAAAACAAATGTACCAATATTGGATTGCATGCTGTTTCTGCGTTCTGGTGTTGTACAGAAAACAATCTAATTTTGCTTTTGTGTAACCCTCCTCCTACCAAAAGCTCTCAACGAATTCCTTAAATCATTATGTTGTTCCATGCTTTATTCAGTGGTTTGATTTCACTGCTTTAATCTAAGTGTGAACTTCTTTAGTAAATAGTGGGACAAAGCATCTGTGCTTCCAAAAGTGTTGGTGGATCATGTCAGTTTTATTTAGAATAACACCATTTTCATAACTGAAAAGTGTATCTTGCTCTCAATGGGGGGAAAAAAAAAAAAGATTGGACTCTCGCAGAAGTTACAAAATATATAACTAGCCAAAGTGGTCAAACGGGGTGCCAGAGGCACATGCATTATGCTAGTACAATTTATACAGACAACTGTAATTACTGGGAGAGTGGGGGGCCTTGGGTAAATTTGTTTGTACTATTTTAGGTGTTAGTCAGTTGGATCCAGTTCTCCAGGCTTCTTATCTTTCAGCACTATTCCCCCAGCACATCAGACACGAAATGCACCCACTCTGCTCTGACAACATTTTACACTACCTGTACAGAAGTCTAAATGATAACACAAGGTGCATAAGGATAGAGAAGTACACCTACTAGGAATGCCGGCTTTACAGCCCATCTCCGGCTTAAGTGTCTCTCAAACATACAGTTATTCCTGATTTACTGCAGGGCAAATGACAGAGGAAACCAAGCCATGACGTTAAAGTTCATGCATGAGTGTGAGTTAGCCCAAGGCAGGAATTATAAGAAAACAGCAAAGAAACAAATCCACAATATCTTCTTTTGGCTCCAATTCCTCCCTCTTCTTCAACTCTTAAATCTTGGTGTCCTTCACTGCCATTTTTCAAGCTTGTTTTCCCTTCTTCTCATGGCTACAGCTGCCTTTCACTGCTTCTGTCACCAGTGCTCTAAGGATAATCTTCCTGCCACCCAGAGCCAACAGGAAATAAATGGCATGTAAGAGCGCATCGGGAGAGATAATTTCTAGAAGATACCATGTCATGGCAAAGTTACATAAAATTAGCAATGAAGAGCAAATGGATAGAGATAGAACAGGGGAGCAGGGCAAGAAAACAGCGTATGAGGTAGCTCATCCAGAAGAGGAAGATTTACAGGAGGCCACAACACATAAATGCCTAACAATAGTGGACAAAAAATCACCCAGTCCTCAAACACTGAAGTTCAATTGTGGAGAGGAGGGAAAACCAAGCAGTTAACACAACATTACTGTATCTTTTTAAGACCTTATTGCACTTTGAGGGTAATATTTTCATTGAGAAAAGAATACAGTATTTTACTGAAGAGACATAACTGGGCTTGAACTGTCAGCAAAAGAACTACAGAACTGGGAAAGTTTTTTACTCTACTGGTTGGCTTCCCACAGGTGCATGCTACTTTATGATGTATTTAATGACAAAAACTTGCATTACCACTTTCATTCTTATTTACAGTAGAGCAGCAAAAGGAGCCCATTTGTATTCTGGCAGAGGTATTATCAACAAACCTTAAACTAAGTGCCAAGAGAACTAAATTGTTGACTCTGCAGCCTCCCTGAAGTCCATGAACCTGCAATTAGTGAGCAAGAATTCCTCATTTGCTCTTATTCCCATCGTCTCAATTCCAAAGTGGATCTAAGCACTGTGAGCACCAAGTAAGTTATGCCTACACTTTTGAGACGATGCACATTTGGGTAACCTGAGCGGAGAGTCTCTCACTGCAAATTTCCAATTGTATTTTATGCTGCAGATAGTAGATACGCAATGCAACCATTCAACCCTCAAAATATCTTCTCTTCTAAATAGAGGAGGGAAAGCTCTATCTAAAGTCATGTTATCAAGCAGGATCTTTAAGATAAAACCCAATAATTTAAGCTGATAATTGTCTCACTATCCTTAGTTCCATTTAGACATTTGGAGTTGAAAAGAAACTAAAACATTGCTGACATTCATTAAAATAACAGAATTTTAAATTATATTAGTAGCCTACATTTCTTCATCTCAGAAATAACTGTTAATGAATCATGCTGGTATAAATAAGAAAGTATAAAAAAAGAACGTATCCGCTGTAACAGGGGGTTATCTTTGTACAAATATGTAGGTGTTTGCAGCATTTGTAATGTTCTCAGTGGTTAAACCCATTGAGAAAGGAAGGCTTGTTCACTGAAGAGTTTTTGAGGTGGATTAATAATTGAAGTAATATTAGGAAGACTCTGCCTACTTCTGGTTCAAGACACTATCACTTGCATTTTACAATGTTTGAAAATGTTGAGGGAAGATTTCTTTTCCCCCCCCAGTGTAGCCTGTTTCTTGATGTTGCCTGCAGATTAAGTTTTGAGACGGTGCACTGACAGCTGAATTTAGATTTTATCTAACAAGAACATGGAAAAGGACTCTATATAGGTTAGTAAGTCAGAGCAGACTTATCTTAAATAAGATTAATTGAAAGAATAAAGGTGCAAGCTTAAAAGCCACTAACAAAAAGTAATCTTATGTACATACTATTTCAGAAATATTACCATTTATTCTTATGTTCCTGGCAGCAGTGGTAGATATAGCTACATGATATTCATTAATTCAGCGGAAAATGCGTGGCTGACATCCAAGACATTACTATGAAAATAGAAGTGTTCTGGATATTATTTGGCAGTCACACCCCCGGACATCATGAGTACTACAATAAAATTTGACTTCCATGTTCAAGTTTCAAAATAAATCTCTTTCTTCCGGACCAGAAGAGATGCAAATAAAGCTAGTAGAAAATGGCAATGCACATCCCTAAAAAAGAATGGCATCAGAGAAAGCAGAGTAACTGTATAAATAAGCAAATTGCATATGTTGTTCTCTACTAAGTCATGGCATTTCAGGTGCAGATTCTTGATGTTTCAGAATAATTGCAGACTGTGTGTTTAGGAGAGAAATCATTCTCATGTTGGTATTACCTGTACACATGTGTAACTACTCTATGTGTCCACCAGCACTTTCATTAGAGGAAGGATCATTTGGCATTAACCACCTAGGATCTAGCCTGTCGTCATCTACAGAAGCATATCTAAACTAAGTTATGGTGATGGTACTCATATACTCAACGGCACAATGTCAGATATGAGAATTTTAAATAATAAACAGTACATCTTCATAAGGAAAAAATGCGCATGAAGAATACGCTATGTATCAAAAGAAAAACATGCATAAGACAGAACAGATAAAACAAGGTAACATGAAATACGTATTTCAGATATTACATTAGAAAGCTTCAGTTGAGAAGCGAATTCAAATTGCTTGCAATATTTTTTTGGTTATTAACATTTGTTATAGAAACCTAAAATGAAGGAAAGATCCAGCCCTCGGCTCCACCAGCGGACACCAGACACAGTTTCACCGGGTGCAGCAACCCTGCAAGCAGCCCCCAGCAGCTCTGGCTTCCGAGGAACGACTGCTTCTAGACAACAGGCAGGTGACCACAGTCCCCAGGAGACCTCTGTTGCAACAGGGGACAGAAATATGGTCAAAGATTATTTGCACCCCCCCATGCCCTGTTCCCAGTGGAGGCCACGAAAGCCTAAGATCACACCTTCAGCTGGCCGATGACTGGCGGAAGGGTGGTGAAACAGAAATTCATGAAGTTGGGGAAAACTTTCATAGAATCACTGCAAGAGTATTTCTTCCATAAAGTCTTAATAGATTTTTCCTGGTCAAGAATTCGGCAAGAAATTTAGAAATGACTCACCCTAAGTCCCCCTGGCTAGGACCATGCTTTCCTTTATGTTGGGAAGCTGCAAGGAACATCAAAGGAGTTATCAGCAGAAAAGAAGAAGGAGGAATAAATTGGACTCACAGGACACATCTGAGGTCAAGAAATAAAGTATAAATGGAAGTGGAAGGGCTAGAAGATAGGCGGATAATAAAGTGAAATTCCAGTGATTCCCAGTGAATCTGGGAGATATAATCTGAAAGAGATTTTCAATGGAGAAAATGGATTACTGCTTTAAGATGCATAGGAATCACAGTACTCAATGACTCAGGGAAGTGTATGTCATGTAGTATACAAACAAGAAAGCAGCGTACATTTGGATGCTGCACATTGTACGAAGGAGTAAGGTGCAATTCCTACAGCCTCCTCTCAAATCTTATTCAGTCTCTGAATACCAGACAGCAGTTTAACATAAAGATTTATCAAACCATATAGCAACCAAAAGCAATACAGTAAATAGTTAAGATGCAGGAGTGACTAATTAGTGATTTAAATTTATGTGGGAAAGACCACAAAAATTAAATGCTCTGAGCAAGCTCCTATACCATTCACAGAGTCACAGGGATTTGTCATTGGAAGAGTTGCACCTCTTATTCTACAGGTTGTTAAGGAATGCAGAAACAGAAAAGCACAGCTGTTTAAATCCTAGTCCCACTAAAGGTGGTGTATCTTTTGCTATGAATTCTAATGGGACCAGAATTTCAGTCAAGAAATAAAGGAACATTTGTATGATGCAAGGTAGACAACTCTTGCAGAACAACAGAAATGGACCTATGAAGGATAACTAGAAGAACAGACCATAAAATAGTATAACAGAGGATATTTCTCCTCTCCCCCTGTCATTCCTTTGGACTACCATAGTTCATGGATTTTTCTAAGCAGACAACTGGGAAGAGCAAACAGGGTGCAGCCCTGGTTCACAACAGCCAGGTAAGCTGGAAGGTCGGTAGCTCTCCATAGCCCGTCATGATCACAAGTCACATTTCAATCTGAAAGCTGTACGGAGCACTGCGGTATATCCCTACCTCTACTGTTGTACTGTACTGTTGTTCCATCAAGGTAGTGGAATAATCTGCGGAGCAAAAGTGAAAAATTTCACAACTGTAGACAGAAATCACTGTGAATCGTACTCTCCAGAGTACAACTCCAACAGAAGAACAACCACTAAGCCTTCCATTTCATCATTCAAACATCATCAGTATTTCAATAGAGGAGATTCAAAAAATTAACTAGGAAACTCATTTTTAACTAGTGCTCCACTGGTCCATTACCTAAAAGAATGTCAAGGTTTTCTTTGACTTAGCACTTTTTTCAGCTTACATGATCAAGAAGCCTAGCATTTAAAGTTTGTTAGGGTTTTTTAGAAAAGACTATATGGGAATTTCTGATCATTAACTGACAGGAAAGGATACCCTTTTCTGGAAATATGTATTGCTAGTGGTAAATAACATCATAAACAAAATATAAATTCTCTCTCCTTACCATCACCTGACTGTCTCAATGTGGATTTATTTTAGAATCTCTAATTAAGCATTACCGACCAATTTTAACCTTCATCTGTGTTCCTTAAAGGACCGAACTGTCAGGGCTATTGTTGCTGCGCACTATTATGGCTGGGAAAACCTTTGTCCGTAAATTCAATTGATCTTTCTTATCTATTCTGTCACTCCCCTGTACAGGAAAAAGAGGGGGAGCAGGGGGGAAGCAGCTATCTCCTGACTAAAATTCTGTGGCTGATGATCATTTTCTTGGCTTTTACACCATTACTATTTTACCTCTATCGATATTCTGCATTTTCAATACCTACCTAGTGCAGGTGGTGCCTACAGCCAGTGACAGAACAAACCCCCCAACACATGCCAGGTAAGAAACATTGTCTTTGCTAACAGGGAGCACTGTAAAGACAAGGCATGCAAACACATAAAGAAAAGAGGAGAGATTCCCNNATAAAGGTAGCGTAAGAACGGGCAGTTCAAGAAACTGGCTGGCAGAAAACAACGTTGCAGCTCCAGAAATACCTGCAATGAATGAACTGGAGGAAGGAGACTGTGAAAGATGGCTGAAGCTGTTAAACAGGAGTCTGAGGATTACTATGAAACAAAATTTAGGGACTAGTTTTAAGCAGTATGAAAAAATAGGGAAAAGGAGATAGGAAATCAAAACAGCGCAGAAATTTAACACTAATGGCAATAATCACAGATGAATATTTCTAAGTAAACAGAGGTACAAGCACAGAACTCATGACCACTTGCAATGTCAAATGGTCTCCTCAGTGGTCTGTTGAGTTTAGCAACTTCTCAAAATACAGCACATTCAGAAAAAGTTTTTAAATAGCACAAGACTTACCTAGCTTGATACTACATGCTAGAAAACACTCCGGGAATTTGGGAGGATACAAGAACTCCAATCATATTGCAAGATCATATTCTTAGCTATTCATTCCAAAACCAGGATGACCTAAAGCAGCAATTTTTGCATGCATTTGTGCAAGCCACACACAGCCAGTGGAAATTTCAACCATGACCACAGCAGAAATCTCTTTGGAGAACCAAGAGCTCTCAGGTCCTCAAGCTTCTTAGGGGAATAAAGTTATGAAAGGAATGAAAACAAGTATTATAAAACAACTTTAATTTTTTGTTTCATGGAAAAACAGACCAATTTTTCTCAAGCATTAGGAAGGAGCTTACTCATTACTAATCTACAGGCATTAAAAATTAGTGTTCGTAATAACCTAGGAAGGACATTAAAATCATCTTTTAAAAAGAGTACAAGTGCTAAGTAATTCATGTAAGCAACATAAGCACTTGAGTGCAGCGAGCGCAGGGCAAAATCCAGCAAGCACTGTTGACTTGGCATTTCTGCAACGTATTCCCAGATCAAAGAGCAAGAGGGAACATGGTTCACACATGATTTCTGANTCACACATGATTTCTGAAGAGGCAGGAGGGTCTGGCAAGGCAAGCAATATGCTAGAGCTAACGAGACATCCTTTACTGAAAGTACTCCATGCAGATCCACCTGAGAAGCCTCTACACAATTTCTGGGTATGCTCCGGATAGTGAAAGGTTACCACAAATGCTGCTAAGGGACGCTGGATTTACCACTAAGCATGTTTTCTAGGTCCATTTAATTGAATTCTGAAAGACATACTTCAATGGAGCACAGGCATAAAACCAGTTCAAAAAAATACCCTAAAATGTACATTTCTACACCATTGGGCACCAGTTACCTGTAGAGATGTAGCAGTCTTATGCCCCTAGTCGCATGGTATTTAATTGTAGTTCAAGTAATGAGTTTTACCAGTCTCCACGTAGGTACACTTGGAGTGGTACTGTAGCCTCTCCAAATGGGAAAGATCAGGGGCTGTTCCAAACTGCTGTCTCATAAGAAATCTCATGGGAGAAGAGAAACAACAGAACCATAGCTCTTACACATGCCGGGTGGGGTCAGATAGTTAATTAGAAGGTTTGCGATGGACCATAATGTGTTTCACGGAGCCAAACAACCCCCAGACAGCCCAAGTGCATTTGAGTCAGTAATTCCGTTTCGTTAGTTAAAGGATGATGTTGAGGTTGCTTTTAGAACTGGCACAGTAGCATTTCAAACATCAGTATTTAAATGCTTCCCTCATTTAAAAATACCATCTAAGATGGTTATTATTACATCAATGGAAAAACTTTCACTTATTGCTTAGATTTTTAATTATATTGCTACATAAAAAATCATTATTTGTACTAACCAATACCTTAAGAAATCATCATTCAGCATTCAAAAGGACTGCACTTTTCTTCATAGGTATTTAAAAGCTAGCTTGACTAAACAAGTATGTTTCATTTGCACAGTATTCTAGGAGGATTGGAAAGAAAAAACAATTAAATTGTACCCTTACGGAAATATACACGTTTCTTTATTTTTCTTGAAAGTATCTAGAACTACTAAGAAAAATCTTTCAAAAATATACCCTAGAAAAATCAACAGTTTTGCCCACTGTGGTTTGAATATTCTAATTCTGTCCAGTAGCATGTATCTGTGAAAAGCCACCATTAGATAATTTTCCGTCCCATACCAACCACTTTGTTTTCTCAGGGAAATAAAGTATTTTCACATCCTTAGGCAATACCTTTCTCTGCATGGTTTACTAAATGAAGCTGCTTGTACTCTAAAGCTAACATCACAATTTACACTGGGCTTTGCAGAGATTTATAGCTATATACGTGGAAAATAAAATGCTTAGCCATAGGCTTTTCTCACTGTACACAATGAGAGTGAGCATTTCACATTTTATGTGAAAATCTTGGATTTGTTAATACAATATTGCTTATTTAAAGTAACAGATTAAATTTATTAGCTGCATCTACATTATTAAACAATTATCAAAAAGAGAGCAATGGAAAGAAGAAAGAGGTAAAATTTTAATGATCTGAATGTGCAATGATGATTTAGGTCCAAATTTGCTAAGTGATAAGAAAGTAAATAAGACACCAGAGGCTGTAAGCCGCTTGAGAGGATCTCCCTGTAACTGTCACCGTTCACNNNNACCGTTCACGAATTCATGGTAACCCAAAAACTTCAGGGCTGCTGGACAGAGCCACTGGTTCTCAAACAAGCGTTCTTGGTTCTTTACCAAAGGTCTCTGTGGAACTGGCGTTTTCTTAAAAGGGTTTTTTAATTATTAAATCACACTAAAGTGACTATACCTATTTTGAATAATTTACTGATGCTGTTTTACGGTGCAAGTCACTGCTGAAATTCCCTACAGGCATTAGACAGAAGCAAATAAGAAGACAGAATTACAAAGCATAGTAGTATGCCACCAAAATAATGGCAAAAAAAAGCCACAGCAGCAGACCTCGTACTACACTGTGACTTACTGTAATCATGTGAGAGCTTCGGTGCTGACCTGAATGTTGTCTCCATTCAAGTATAAAAGGACTATCGTGAAAAAAGAATTCCAATTTATTTAATTTTTATTATTATTATTTGGCAATCCTATCACGTCTTTTCATTACATCAGACTGTTACTGATTTAAATTTTGAACAATGAGGGGCACTGGAATGTGCAAAAACTCCCAGGGTAAACTGGAAATGCTTGATATGGAAAGCTAAACAGGATGGTAACACCCACACACAATGCTGCAGGAAGATAGTAAGCTGGAAAACTAAGATTCAACTAGCTGTTGTACTACACCAGATCTTTAGCAAACCCTACTTCTCCAGCTAAATTTTCGAAAATAAAACATCGAGGAGGTTACAAAGGGTGAAGCTTTGAATTTTCCTAAGTGTTCATTAGGATTGCTGATTTCAGGAAAGATGAAATATTTCCATCTCTCTTTACCGTAGCTTTTGAAACCAAACACAGAAAGAACACTAGTAGGAATCCATTTGTTCTCATTGTGCAATTTCAATTTTTTGTCATTAAGCTTTAATGTAAGGAGTAAGGAAAAGACATGATCTATCTGAGCAGTGTTTATTTCAATGATGATGCAATGTGATGGGTGCACTGCATAATGTCATATGATATCAAAAGATGTGTCCTGGTGTAACCTCCCTTATACATAGTGAGAAGCCTTTGAAAATACAGAAGGCAGCTAACAGTTTTGAAGCCGTTACTGGAAAGTTGTCACTTGCTTTCAATAACTGAATAGGATTTGTGACTATCTAGCCTTAGCGGTCCAAGTTGCTCAAATGCTTAGTTATGAAACTATGCCTTCATTACCTTCTGAAAGGCTCATTTTTCTTCTTTAATTTATTAAGATTTTTGTCATACGAGCACTGAAAAGAATTGTACAAAATCAACTTAAGGCAAGTTTTCTGCTCCTTCGTTCGGGGGCTGACTCAAAGCTGCTCTAATTAAACCAGAGCTCCCCAACAGGGCTTCTCATTCCATCACTCAGGGACGCCTGGGTGATGGGGACAGTTCAGTCACACTTTTGCTCTTTCTTTGCCTCCTGAAACAGGGAGGACTGATATAAAAGCTTGCTGGGCTTAGGGAACTGCTAAAGCATCAGTTAAGTCAAGCCTGGATCAGCTCAAAGCTGCTAAAGAGATATAACTAGTGGAAGCAGGACTAGTAGTTTTGCTTATTGGTTTTGTGACCCATTTGGGCATTTTGGTTTTCAGTACTTTGTATAAATTCCAGAAACACTTTCTAAAAATTCCTCTTCAGTTGCATGTTCGTTGTTTTAAGAATTAGATCAGCTCTCAGTGCCTTTTTTTTATCGACAGAAGGTGATGCCCCATACTGTGTGTTTATGAACATTTTATCAGGTAAAGATGGAGCAGAGTTAGGAACCCATGAGGTTTTAATTCCTTGTTAAGCAATTGTCGTGGCAGATTCTGACAAGAACAGAAAATGTCATAAAAATAGGCAGAACTAAGAAGTCCTCAAGATAATTTCCAACTTCTAATAAAAACAGAACACGGTACATCTATACATTTCAGTACAAAGGCTGTAACCATGGTAGAAAATGCAGCACGATTTGATTGTGACAACCTGTAATCCTAGTTATACCACAGTTTGAATAAAAAATTTTAAAAATCTCCAAAGCCACTACATTATAACTTTAAACCAAGAAAAACAAACCCTAATGAAACTTCCTGTATTTTAGCTAGGGCTCAGGGGGAAAGGCTTAACCCATTCATATTACAGCACAGCACACGACCGCTTTGGCTGAACTAACATAAAATGCACTTGAAAAGATACCTGACTGGAGAAGAGTACCAAGGGGAACTCTGAGCAACTCATGGTAGGAGATCAGAGATTTACTGTCAAGTCTCCAGGCACAGATAACTTCCTATGTTGGACAAAGAGCAGAGAAGCCACCGCACAATAGTTCAGAGGTTCACCAAACTGAAACGTTTTCATAAAAATGTTGACTTCANGAAAAAAAAAAAAAAAAAAAAAAAAAATGTTATTGGAAATCTCTAATTGGAAATCTCTAAACAGCTCTAAGTGGGTCAACGCTGCGGGCAAACTTAAAAGCTGTCAACCCTATCACTATTGCAGTTACCAGGCACTGTCAGTCTTCATAAAAGCCAATCTAACAGAATCTATGTCCCAACAATTTCTTATAGTAATGTGTAGCTACACACTGAGTATCTTTTTTTCCTTTGAGACATAACAGTGATAATGTATAGCAATGAAATTTATTCTAACTGAATGCCTCTCACCAGGAGTTAACTGACTTATCTTCAAACTTTCTCCACAACAGAGAGGCAAATTCTACTATAATACAAAGGCTATCCCATGTGATTTATTCCTCCAAAACTTACTGTGCAAGCATTTAAGAAAACAAGTGATCTGAATTGTGTCTTACACTCATGATGGAAAATGTATTGGTTAATTCATCCCTACTGATTTTAAAAGAAGTTTATTTGGGTTTTAGTGAACTGTGAATGTGGCTTTTGTTGTTCCAACGTGTACTTAAGTTCTGAAAATTCAGCATCAAACTATTAGTCACACTCATTTCTGAAACTCAGACTGACAGAGAGATAAAGTACAGTTAAAGTGACAAAAAAGTACAAGCAAATACACCTAAAATAACAATTTTATTTAACGTTTCCTTTATGCTTCTGCTAATACTAAGGACACTGAAAAAAAATCTAAGATTTGTTATTCTTTTGTTAAAGTATTCGAAGCATTTTATTTCAAGTTTTGAGAACTTAATTGCTTTAAAATGGCTCCTGTCACTCACTGCAGCAAAAAAAATGGATATGCATATACCCAGATGTATGTACACATGTCCACAGACAAGCGCGCTTGCTGTAGGCAAACTACAAGAACTCTTTATGTAAGCCTTCCTTGTCTCAACTGTTCTTGATAAACATTTTACATGAATAAATATGGTAAACTTGACTTCATATATTCTACAACCATTCTCCTACTTTGCAGAGTCCCTGGAATTCTGCATGGCTCGTGCAGACACCTTGCAAATCTCAGGGCAGCATCAAGGCCATTGTCTCAGTCAAATTCCAAAGTCAGGATGTTCAAAAGGACCTCTATGCCCAGATTCTGTTGGCTTTAGATAAAAATTAAGCAGCTATTTTTTTAATACTTAAAAAAATTCCAGCTTATGCTGTTAATGAAATTTGGAGTCTTCCTATTAATAACTGAATTGTAAACTACATTAAAATATCAATATACTAACACAAAGTAACACATCAGTAGATATTAAGCAATAACCATTCTCTTAAAAGAACCTGTAAAAAAACCCCAACTATCTGTATTCATAGAAATATTTATACATAATTAGTATCCTATTTATTGCACGTGAAAAATATTGAAATCAGTATGTTTTAAGGTTTTCACAAAAAACAGTGCATCAAAATTAAATGGATGACACTTTATAGTGGATGGAAGACAGGTGCACTGAGAACTATTCATGGGGGACTACCCCATTTATTGCAATGTACATCTTAATCTGTAGTTACATAGTTTAAAAAAATTCTTAATGCATATTAGTCTCTCTTTTGATCTGTTGTTCTGACAGCTCACGTTTTTAAATTGCTAATTTGGTCTATACCATAAAACATTTATTTTTAACCAAAGGTGTCCTTTTTCTGCTGCACATTTACTGGCTTTCCCAGGAACAAGGTAGGATGGACCACGTAGAGTAAGCTACCTGTATACAGAATCCTTGCTGAAAAGTCATCCGCAAGAAAACTGTGAGGTGAGGTGCAGAACTGCATTATTTTTCCTTGACAATATAAATATCCAGTACTCCTTACAGTAGCACCACTCTTAAAATAAATTTGTTATTCTAAACATTTTTCCACAGTTACTGGAGTTTTCACTGGTCTTCCTATAGAAGGTTGCCCAAAACTAAGTAAAGCCTTTTACATCAGTTCCAGAATGAGTTAACCTTTGTTAAATCAAGTACAACATTTCTGTGGTACAGATATATAAGTGATGCAAAAATTGCTGTCGATAGCACCTGCACGCAAAGGCTGTGTTTTGTCTGCCTTGCTGTTAATCATTGTCTCTGTTCATTACGGTACTCTCCCTCTGCGAACAAAGGCAGAAGAAATTAAGTTCTGTAGGGCTGCTTCGTGATGTCTCCATTGGCCCATTAAATCACTTTGTTGCCATTAGAGTACATCGGACTCTTGAAAGATTTAGCCTAGCTCCAGGTGTCCTCTACGGTGCATCCTGCAGCCCTCCTCACCCTCGTCTGGCATGCTCCGACTGGGATGCACCTGAGCACACTGCAGTTTCCTTCCTGGCCCATGCAGCCAAGCTTCCCAGCCATGGGAAACCCAGCAGAGGAGCAAAGGGGAGAAAGGGACTGCTGCGTTCCTCTGCATCCCTGGGAGATGGAGTTGAGAAGGGCTGAGACAGTTCACCAAAAGGGGACCTACGGGAAAGCCAAAGAGGGACTTTTTGCAAGGGCCTGTAGTGATAGGACAAGGGGTAATGGCTTTAAATTGAAAGAGGGTAGATTTCGAACAGATGTAGGGAAGAAGTTCTTCACTGTGAGGGTGCTGAGGCCCTGGAACAGGTTGCCCACAAAGGCTGTGGATGCCCCATCCCTGGAAGTGTTCAAGGCCAGGTTGGATGGGGCTTTGAGCAACCTGGTCTAGTGGAAGGTGTCCCTTCCCATGGCGGGGGGGGTGGAACTGGATGATCTTTGAAGTCCCTTCCAACCCAAACCATTCTAGGAGTGCAGTCCCTTTCCATGGCAAGTCAAACATCTTAAGAAAATACAGGCCCCTAGCATTCTGTTTGACATACTGACTGGGATAATACATCATTTAAACACTACTTTAGATTTCATCCATATGGACATAGTATAAAACATATTAAGAAGACATTCTATTTAGTCACAATGAATAGCATCTTACACTAAAAACACTTTCTCTATTCCATCCATCTTTTCAATGTTCTGAGGCCCAAATGGGGAGTTCAGAGTCATTCGGAGCCCCAAATCTTTAATAGAGACCCTCTTTATCTACCACCAACTTAAACAAGCTCAAGACAACAGAATATGGGTCTGTGAAGCCTTTCCTTAGGGGAAAGCTATGCTCTTAAAATACCTCTGTGTTTCATTAATTTTCCTTCATCGGGAATAAGAGCACCGCAATCTACTATTGCCCCCGAACAGAAAAAATTACCATGGATTAACCCTTACCTGCCAGCAACAGATTCCAGGGACTTCTACTTGGATATGGGAAGCAGGAACCTTTAAGAAGGGCAAGGAACGAAGGCAACATCAAAAAGAAATTAGGTGTCAGAATTTGATTTTAAGGGGAAAATTTGAAAACAGAAGTTTATGTAAGTGAAGCTCTTCTGATGGCATGATTTGAAAATGGAAAAGTGGACAAAATAAACATTTAGAGGAGATGAGGAAGCAAACTCTAGTTTCTCTTAGTTTCTCCTATTCTGCTGTCCCTGCCACTTTGCACAGGAAATGAGGAAATGAAAATGAGGTAATGATAAAGGTAATGGAAGGTAATGAAGAATGTTAAATGTGATTAAGGATGGCAGAGGAAGGTGACACAGGGTTTGGAAGACTGGAGTATCTTAGCGATACAACTGGAACAATGAGAAAGACTGCTTTAACTGCAGTGTTCTGAATAACACGTGTGAAAGTCAGGGACCACTTTCTTTAGTGGTGGACAAGACACCAACACCACCCTCCCCTCTGCCTCGGTAGCACTGGAATTGTAGCATTACTGTCACAAAAAGATTACTTATCTTGCTGGAAAATGGCTTTCAGAGCATGTTTTGTAATTATTTCGAATTTAAGTCACATCATTTCAAAACACTTTTTCTCTTCTTCCTCTCTATTATTCTTTGGTTATATTTTGAGAATTCATATTGTACAACCTGATACTAGTAAAAACCAACCCTTCTAAGAATGTGCATTTCTGCCAAATTTTCAGCATTTCTACATCAAGTACTATAAAAAGTCCACAAAATGCTCACAGGACTGTTTTTGAATATTTTTGGAATTCTGTTATCATAGCTATTAAACTATAGCTGCTTTTTAAACATTTGCACAACTCTATGCTTCATTTACTATACAACCTCTACAATTTCACGTGCTTTCAATCTTTTATCTTATGTCACACTAAGTTTAGTTTAAAAGCATTATTTCGCAATATACTTATCTACAGTTCATGTCTGGATGTCTGTACATTCAAGGGATATTGTTACATTTGGGGAGTTTGGCAAAGTTGTGTTGTATTTTATTTTACTGTTTTGTTCAGTAGCGTGATTCCATATTTTAGGAAATTCTTTCTAGCCACACTCCCACAGGACTCTTCTATCAAACATCTTCTTCCAAAGTATTCGATATGTCAGATACATCCCCGGAAGTTTTCACATTTCACATTTGACCACTACAATTATATATTTTGTTTAGAATGGCCCATGACACAAGTTTCAGAGTTTTCATATTTTAGGAATCAAATTATGATCTTGAATAGATAATTATAAGCCTAACCACAAGCAAACAAGAACGGTTGTGCTTTAATCTTCTAGCATTCTGCAATATAAAAGGATATTTTCTAATAAGCTGAAAAAGGAGAAGAGTATCTGCCTACCCCAGGGAGTGAAGCAAGTGTACATTAAGATGTTCAAATGCCCCTTAGTAAATTCATAAGGGAATAATTTGAAGAGGTTTTTCTACTAAGTGGATCATGGGTGGGTTTAAGCATTGCTTCAATTATTACAGCATTCGATGTGCTTAGATCTACCTATATGAAACATTGCACATATACACAAGAATTGTATGTATCTATGCCTCAAGGTTGCTTGTGCAGGAAAGGATACTCCAATTACCCCTTTGGGACATACTCAAGAGTGAAGAGGAGGTGCAAGAAGGAATCAGTGTTCTGAGCTGGTTAAACAAATTAACATTAGTGGCAGAAAAACCAAAAAGAAAAACCCTGTTCCTGATAGTTTTCAGGAAGCTTAAGCAGCAGGTACAACAATGTAACACTGAAATCTTGAAGGGGAGTCCCAAGGAAAATAAGCTTGTAATGGAAAATTGGCAACTGACTTTTTCATTGTAATAACAGGTATTCAAACGGAAAAGAAGAGAAAAAGCAAACATTGCCAATATTTTGGCATTTGTAGGAGTTATCCAAAAAAAGCATATCTAGGTTCTCTCCAGCTTTAACCTGAGAAAAAAATGCACATTAATGATGCAAAGGAGCTGACACTTTTCATCTGCAGCCCACTCAGCCAAGGAACATCCACTTATATACCCTCATGCATTATTCACCAGGAAAACTGAAATAATCTACCAGTGGTTAAGCAGCTCAGAATCAAATGCAAATCAAGGGAAAGCAGTTAAGAATGAGGATCATTCACAACTCCTGACACTCCTCCACACCACAAGCCTGGAGTCTCCTGCAGGAGCCACACAAATCATTACAACCCCAGTCCCGGTGGCTGCAGGCGTTTGGTGCAACTTCACCTGCAAACTGGCCTGTTTCCGTAGTGATGGGAAAAGCACTGACCTGTGCCCATGCTTTGAAAAGGAACTTACTTTATTTGTATTCAAGTAGATTCTCACTCCCTGTCAATAAAGGTGGGTTCTTTGGCACATACCCGAGAAAATCTGACTTTTTTTGAAATTATTAAAAGCCTGTGTTTACTGTAGCACTGACTACAATTATATTCATTCTTTCTCTGACTATGAAACTTCAGACATACAACAGTCAAGCATAAAAAAAATTTAAGTTATGTAAAAAATTTCTCCAAGTAGGGTAGAAGTTATTGCTGTCACCACCTTCATCTTCAATAGTAAGATTCAATGGGAATTACCTTAGACCACAATTTATAACAATTATTCTATTATCTCTAGGGATATACACAGTAAACATTAAGATCAGAAACAATAAATTAATTTTTAAATCACAGTCAGAAACTAAAAGCCCAGTTAGCCATTATGCAGTTATACACCATTATTTACAAGCTAATGTGAACAGTAGAGGCACGCATAATTTTTGTAAGTTTATACAAGTTACCCTGGACAAATTTTCCATGAAAGCTACAAAAACCTTATATTATGAAGTATTTCCATGCATCTGGATTTATTGTCATTGACGCATACTCAGGCAGTTGTAAACTCCATGCATTAATGTTCTTTATCAGAATTTAATAGCTTTAACTCTTCTGGTTTTAAGGACAATCATTATACTGTTTGTATTTAGGCAGTGCAGTTTTTCCCCACAGATTGTACATAGCAAAAGAGTTTTCAATTCATTGGAAACTGATGTTTATTTTTCAGACAAGACATTTGCAAGGAAAAAAAAAAGCTAGATTTAATCAACCAGTTATTTATTGCAACAATTGGCTGAACCCAAAAATTCTGTTGGCAACCCTAGACCCGATCTCATGAAATTACAGAATGACAAGTTACAACAGAAAACATTCCTGTCATAACTGTAAAATTAGAAAGTGTAAAATAATAAAGAAAAAAATCAAATACGCCTCACTCTAGGTGGCAAAAAAAATTCCGATATTTTTGCAGTCTTTTCAGATATAGATCTGACTGTCAGAAAGCCTAAGACAAAAAAAAAAATTTCCTAAATGTCAGATATTCCAGGTACAAGGAGAAAAATAGACTGTTGACGAAGGAGAAAAATCAGACCGATAACCACCTCCACCTAGAATTCAAGATGAAATATTGTTTCAGTAAGAATTTGGCTAGTATCTTCGAATATTCGCACACGTTTTTAATGGTTCAAAACACTACTGACATAAAACACTATACTAGCAAGCTCATTTTCCTCCAGTTAAATTGTATTTCCCTTCACCAATTTTCAGTTAAATTTGCTCTTTTAGATCTGCTGGAGGAACAACTGGAGTGTGACAACTACACTGTATTGTACTGGTTGTGTAGTGACAACACACCACTTGGTCAAGGGAAACAGGACCCCCGGTCAGAGAGACTAGGGTTAGGCTCTCACTTTATGGAAATTACCGGGACATTTTTAATGTTCATATAATCCAGACCAAAACTCTACTTTCATGATGTCTTCTTGATGATTTCTACAGACACATCTATACCTTTCCTTAGGAAGACCAAGCACAAACACATCCTGAAGGAATGTTAACCTCCGATTCTCAGGATCCTAGGTACTTCAGAAACAATCTCTTCACTATGAAGCTATATTACATTTTCCATAGACTGTTTGGAGGCATTTTTTTGCCAAAAATAACCCCTGAATTTAAGATCAACTGAAATTTAAAAAAATCTTTTACAAAATGTTATTTTATATCACTAGCACATCGCATGCACATACTCAAGATCTTTAATTAAACCGATTATTCATTTAGGTTGGATAATTGAGATCTCCTATGCTTCTATTGCTGATACAAGGTACAAAGCAGTTGCATTCTAGAAAAAGGAGATGAAAGATGTACCCAAATATTTTGCCAAATACTTCAGAACCGGCATTTCTCTTCACATATAAACTATACTGACCTTATCAAAAATCCGTATGTGTTAAAAGAGAAAATCTTGAGTATCATTAAAAATAGAGATCTAATTTTGATTTCAAGCTTCTCTGGGGTCAGTGCTAATTGCACTGATTTTTCTACATGTCTGCAGGACAAAAAAAGGTAGGCCCTAATGGCTTTATTTTATACATGTCTAAATCTTGACTGTGTGTGTTCAGTTTTATGCAATTAAAAGATGCTCAGCTTTGCAGAAAATATTCTTTAGCTAATGATAAAAGAAGTTTAACTACTAATCTGGATTTCATCATTTTAAACATATTTGTTCACATCTTGCCACACCAGAAGTAAGCAACCTATAAAATGTTATTTAACACAGAAATATAAAAGCTATTTGAAAAGGACACCCTGTAGCTTTTATGAGATTAATATAAATGTAATGGCTCTATCATGAAACGAAAACGTTCAGAGTATATATGTGAATTGTCATGACTAAAACCCATTTCTTGTAATTCTGCATCTACAGATCTGTATAAGGAAGGTAAGGCATAGACTGCTATTTATTTGATAATGATCTCTAATGAGATCTCTATCTGTGTACTAGCCTGACATCCCATGAAACAAATTCTGGACTTGAACATTTCACCTCTTTAAATAGCTCTGCTCACTGTAACAACTTAGTCAAATGCTGATCTTGGGTGACAGGGACTCACACAGGAGTTAAGAAACACACCTTATTTTATCACTGATGTTCACAAATGACTCGATACTACACCAGTGCCACCCAATATCCTCATGCCCCGCTTACCCAATCCCTTACAGACACCCCTCATGTAGCAGAGATGACTTTGGTATTCCCAAAGTCAAATTTTAGGAGTATTTAGCAAGAAAAAAAACAAACAGAAAAACCTTGCCAAAATTCTGACACTTCTTTAACGTGATATGATACTTGGCTGACTTTTCCTTATTGCCTGGAAGCAATTCAACCAGAATAGAGAATTTAATCCTCCACAACATGTATTTTAATGACTCATTGTTTTCCTATTTCTTTCTAGTTTCCACAAAGCTTAATGGACTTGAGCATGATTATTAAAACACTGCAAACAAAAAAAACCCTTTACTTTTCTCAAAAAAAAGACGTATATGACAAAAACAATTTAGCTGTAACCAGTAAAGGACATTCTAAAATTAGAGCCTGTTGTGTTAGGGATGGTAACACAGTGTCTAAGCCGTATGCTGGTGTAATCTATAGAACCTAGGTACAAAGCTTATGTCATTGTAACTTACTGTTTCACGAACCGGCAGAACTGCTATTGTACATGAAACCAGTATTAATCAAATAATTTTAGATTTTAATTTGCATATAGTACTGGATCATTACAAACATTTGGATAATAGGTCAAGAACATGCCATTACCAAATACTAAATATAACTAAATGGGGAATCTTTGGTTTTAAACAACTCTTTACTCCCAACTTACTCCATTTTTTCACTCAGACAGAAGATGCAAATCAGAAGAGAAGCAGAAGTTTTTCAACTGCATAGATATTTTTCAGATTGCATAGGACACAGTCCACCAGCTGCACGAAAAAGACTTAATAGATTTTGTCTTTTTCCTTCTCCAACAGGAAACCCAAACACACCCTAAAGATAAGGCACTAGCCTAAATCTGTAATAATGTATGTGGATTTTAACCAGATTTACACTTCCTTAATGCAGAACATGATTTGTCACTTGCATAACGGATTTAGACACCAGAAAAACTTCCCCCATCAATTGAACTATTTCCTCCACCAGCTGGCACAGAATAAACTGCAACTGATTCTTTAGACGTAGCCATGGACGGAAAAACAGAAGCACTAACTGCTTTGCAAAGAGGAAAGTACGTGGGGCACGGTAATTGCTGGGTACCTACCGCAGGCGCGGTGGTCATTTCCAGGCCGCGGGATGCTGTGCCGCAGTGTTCAAAACAAAGCACCGTCACCATAGGGACCAGAGCATCACCCCGCACAGGGACCATGTTCTCTGAGCCACTGGCAACACCCCAGACTTAATAACAGGCACTCCGTTCTTTTAACTTCCAATTATTTGCAGCAAAGAGGCACGTCCTTGAAGAAGGGGGAACCCTAAACTATCTTTTGCATAATACCATAATTGGTTCTTTAGAAATAAGAAAATGAAAGTACATCAACGAACAAATCCCAAATTCTGTTTGGGAATATCATATAATTAAGTCCACCATACAACCAAAAAGGTCTTAGCCAGTACTACTCCCTCCAAATCTCTGGATATGCCAAAAAATATGCTTAATTGCATAAAATTTCTGCCAGTAAATAACTTTTCAAATAGAATTTTTAAGATGATAACGTGTACTCCACAGAAGGATGAAAAGCACTGTTAACCCACAGGGATTTTGACTCAACTAGATCTTATCTTACTTAAAAAAAAAAAACAAAATATCCTTCAGTGCAGGCATGTGGAGAGAAAGCTCCACCACCTTTGGAGGTAGACTGGCTCCAAGCTTTACCTTTTGTCAATAAAGGTGATGAAAGGGAAACCCTTCTTCGTCCAACCGTCATCAGAAAACGTATGTTCTCCCACTATGCACAACCAAGCTAGCGATGAAAAAAAAAAAAAAAACCAACACAAAAAAACCCCAAGAAGATGACTGCATTATTTACCACAAGGAGGAAAACACAGTCCTGTGTTAAAAATCCAAACCAATTTCTATATTAGGAATCTAGCTAATGTAAGTTTGCTTTCATTTAGTTGAAATAAACAATGTCAGATTAGTTCTTACATTTTTTGTCTCTCTTGGTTAACTTCACACATAAGAATGTGCATCTGTTGCATTATGAAGATGTCTGAATAAACGTTGTTATGCTAATGGTTCAAAAGAAAAAAAATCTGCCCTAAGTACAGATGTCCTGGTTTTGACCAGGATAGAGTTAATTTTCTTTCTTGTAGCTGGTATAGTATGAGAAGTATGAGAGAATGTTGCTAACGCATTGATGTTTTCAGTTGTTGCTAATTAGTGTTTATACCAAGTCAAGGGTTTTTCAGCTTCTCCTGCCCAGCCAGCAAGAAGGCTGGAGGGGCACAAGAAGTTGGGAGGGGACACAGCCAGGACAGCTTACCCAAACTGGCCAAAGGGCTATTCCATACCATGTAACGTCATGCGAGTATATAAACTGGGGCGACGTTCGGAGTGATGGCTTTTGTCTTCCCAAGTAACGGTTAGGTGTGATGGAGCCCTGCTTTCCTGGAGATGACTGAACACCTGCCTGCCGATGGGAAGCGGAGAGTGAATTCCTTGGTTTGCTTTGCTTTGCTTGCGTGCATGGCTTTTGCTTTCCCTATTAAACTGTCTTTATCTCAACCCACAAGTTTTCTCACTTTTACCCTTCCGATTCTCTCCCCCATCCCGCTGTGGGGGGAATGATCGAGCAGGTGCGTGGGGCTGAGTTACCGGCTGGGGTTAAACCCTGACAACAGAAAGGAAGAAAGTCAGTAGACTCTTGGGATTCCTTTTAGCTATTTTTAATTCCTAAACGCCAACCCAAATGTTGCAGAACTGGTAAAACATGGAACTTCACAGATCCAAACTAAGACCAACAACGGACTTTACAACTGCTCGTAATTTCTTATTTGTCCTAACATAATCTTTTCTTGGATGCAGGTTAAACAATCCATCGCTAGCAGCCCAATGCTATCATAAACCAAGGCCAGATCTGCCCAAAAATCTTACAGTTTCATAGGAAATTGCTGAGGGAAAGGGAAAGTCAACATGCAGAAATCTTAGCAACTTCCTCAGACACAGGAGTAGAAGTTGAGCAACCAAGGGAAAGAACTGGGAGAGCACAGAGGTACAATACAGAATAGAAAAGCTGGCACTGACAAAAGCAAAAGAAAAATGCGGAACAGTGACAACAAAGGAGAGAAACAGGAAAGCAATCATGATTATATGAAAAAGTGATCTGAAACGGCAAGATGCAATTGGCTGAAAAAATTATAAAATCCTTATTTGGGGGTGGAATTAGTAGTTAGACAAATCCAATACAGGATATGTGTGCTTGGTAGCAGTGCTGAAAAGGCTCTGGATGTTACAGCAGATCACAAACTCATTGTGTATTGCTGGGGCAGACTAATGAGCTTGTTCTAACCATTCCTCAAGCCAGACTGATGCTGTATAAATATGTTAGTACAGCACCAAGCTACACTACCCACCTCCTTGCTTGGGGGCTTTCTGATGTTAAACGCAGTTCAAAACAAAGCTTAGCTCTATGCCTTTTAGTTTGTGGTCTTCCAGTTACTGCCTCTAAGCAATATGCCTTCAAAAGATATATACCTGGAGTCACGGTGCTGTAGAAAAATGCAAACACAACACTAAGATGCATAGAGAGCACTGTCTTAGGCACTCAGTTCCTTGTACTCAAGCACAGTATTGCGTAAGGATCAACCAGAGAGAGCTGAGGGGACAAGAAGAGTATCCAAAAGTCCAAAGGATCTACAGGGAGGCCTGAAACAGTTTGTTTAGCTTAGTCTTAGGAAATTTTTCTTGCCTAACTGCTATACTGCAAGTCATCATAAGTGGTCCTCTGCTATTTTTCTGGGTTTCCATCCCATGAATATCAACTGTACCTCAACTACCGCAGAGCAAGATCCCGGTCCTTGCCCATTATGGCCAGGTCAGCGTCAGAGTCCCTGTGCTGGCCGGTGGCTTCTGCACAAAGGAACAGAGGATCTCCTCTCCTCCCTCCCAGTCCCCTACAACCTAGTCAGTTGTCCATTTTTAAGACAGGGGACCACTGGGTTTAAGCACACCCCCTCAGCAGATTGTATGCCTCCTCCTCTGGGGAGCCACCAGGTTCCTCAACATCTCCTCACTTTCTGCAGATAACTCCTTAATTCTGAATGCTAAATAAGAATGCCCTGGAATACCTGTGGCTAAGGGAGAAAATTTCTGAGCCACTGGTACTTGAGAGTCCTTTATTCAAAGGCCTAAAAGCATTTTTCATAGAATTATCTGGAAATAGTCAATTGACTGATGAAATATAGCGAACAAAATGTACTATTTCACTTTTTATTTTATTTGTTTTCATATGCATCATTTCCTGCCTTTAATTTTAATTCCATGCCCTCTCAGAAATGGAGTCTCACAGATATATCCTCCCCTTTATTTTCCTGTAATAATATCATAGCAGTTTTCTCTGGCTATTCGCAATCTCTTTGTTCCCTTCACAGCTTCTCCTAGTCATAGAATGAAGAAATATGTAAAAATAGGCCACAAGAAACTAGACACACTTGATCTGCGCAGCAAAAATAGAACTCTTTAGCACCTGGCATTCTCAAAAGTGTTAATGAAGCCAGCAAGATAAGCCATGCTTTGACCCAAAATAAAAAGCTTAGCCCTCGAAAGAAGGGTAAAGATAAACTCGAACTAACACACAAATTTCTGTGGACTCAAGGCTTCTTTTGATTTCTTGCAAGCTGTGACCCCAGACATCTGGACCAGTGCTACGTGGACAAGCAAGAGGGCTTGGGTTTCCTTTTGAAGGCAAAGACAGTGAGCCAGGATCAGGCTGTACAGGACGAGATAGGGCATGTCTCTGGGATGGGGGCTACGGGGACTCTCATCTCTGCACGACCACTCACATAGGTGGGACATGCGGGAAAAGGAGAAGTAACACACATGAAAACTTGCATTTTAGTCTGCTAAAATCCCTGGGGTTAAAATACACATGTACCTTGGCACCTGCAATCCCAAAAATGCTAGAAGTACTAGTGGCTGGTTGTTAGATCAAAAAAAAAAAAGAAAAAACCAGCAAGCTGACAGTCTGCACTTGGAAGACTTTCTTCAAGAGCAACAAATAATTTCTTCAGGATAAATAAATAATTTGTGTTATATTATAGATTTGGTAAGGCACATTTAAAACTGAAAACACATCACAGAATTTCTGTTAAATTATGCTATCTTAGATGTACCAAACAGATGTAAGAGGCAGTTTCCCAAGTAGGTAATGCTATAATACAAAAGATTACATATAGAGAATGGAAATTTATCAAGTAATGCTTTTTTTTTTTTTGTAAGAGAGTACTTTAGGAGGAGGAATGAAATCTGGGCATTTTACTTTCCTAGTTTCCTTATTTCTGAAAGCCAAACAGCTAGGATGATAGTTTTAAGATGCTATCTTTACTAGGGTCCTGAAGTCCTAGTCTCCTGGAGTTAGTAGAAATATGTAATTAACAGAAAACCAGAGATACTCCTACACAAATACAAATAATACAATCTTAATGCTGTAAAACTTCCTGCCTCTTCAATTCAGTAAATCTTTTGTTGTTTTCATTCAGCATGGATTTCACCCAGTTATAGCCACTCTGCTGGATATTTACTCTGCAACCTCTTCTGAATCAAGATGGTATCATAATTCTGTCTTCTATGAAAAATACTGAACAATTATTTCAGCAACATTACATAGAAAATGGAGCAGAAGATAAGTCTTCTGACTTCAAAACCTGCACATGAAATTGTCAAGACACACATGGAAAGGACAAGGGGAAAAAAAAATAAAATTCAAAACAGAATAGGGATTCACTGATAAAACAATCTTGTTGCACACCAGTAGGATTCCCAGGGTATGCAGGGCATGGAAATTACACTCCCCTGGGCAGATGTAGGAGACCGGAGTGCACAGCCCAGTCTGGTACTTGCCACTGTCCAGGTGGAAGATGCCCGTCCATGTATCAGAAAATGAGCAGAGAGAGATGCTCCACAGAAAGTGGTGCAAAACAATAAGCTCATTCCATAACCAGCTTATTTGTATTTATAGTGATAGTTAGACCCACATACAAAAATAGGTTTAGAAAGGCTAGCAAATAAAACTTTGTCTGATTGGTTAACTTGGAAATTGAAGAAATTTAAAACGTCATCCCTTAACAACATGTGGCATCCATAAATTCTGTCTTATATTACTATGTTTAGAAATAATTTACATTTTCAACTATTCCTGAAAGCACACAAAGCCAGATAACTCTAAAGTAATTATTTCTCTGATATCCTTAAAAACCAGTTACTGTAACAAACAACATGAACATCCTTTAGGACCACCACTTACGACTGGAGAGAACCATGGAAACCAGTAAACAAGACACCTTTCTGATTCAGCTGCCCTTAGAACCAGAAAATATAGAAAAATCATCTAAAACATTTTTTTTGTCAATGAAGTGGACATCTGGCAATGAAACAAAAGAGAAAAAAACCCCGTATCTCCAAACAGCAGCTCATTAAAATAGAGAGGGAATGACAGAAAAGGTTCACGTAGTTTCAATGGCCCTGGACTCCCTGGGAACCTTGTCCAAGATCCTAAGGAGATCTGATCTAAATACTCAGAAAGTGTTTACTCTGAAGATATCTTCCACAGTGTGAAAAAGCCTTGACTGCAGAAAGATACAGCTTATCGTGAACTCCAAGGGAAAGACTGTCAACTCAGACATAGCCCAGGAGACTGAGATATAAATGGAGTAACAGCAACAGTGTGAAATATTGTTAACAGTGTGAAATAGTGTGAAATATTACACTCATTACAAAGCAGTATGCTTCAAAGCCTATCCCTTTATCAAGCCTCATCTATAATTTGACAACAAATGATCTTTTATGAGGATGCTATTTCCTTTTAAAGAGACTGTATATTACAAGATCAATTTTCACTAAAATTCTGACATTAATACCTTGTTATGAAAATCAGATTATTCATAAGATACTCAAAACAAATTTCTTCAGTGAAGTCTCAGTTCTTAAAGTAAATTGCCAAACGGTTGTATATTGAATGGAAAACATAACATCAACTTAATTAGGATAAATAATCTAGTTTGGAAGAAAAGCAGAATGTGTAGCTGTTAAAGACTGCATAAATATAAATGTAGCATAATAGAAAGAGGAGTTCCAAGTAAGGGAGTCACTGGAGTGTAATAAGTCTGTTCAAAATGGAGGTTATTAGCAATTACTGAAAAGCCCAACTTAAAAAGGTTATTTGAACCAATCTAAAAGAAAATATTATCCTTGCAATCACTAAGCTCATACAAATATTTAGTTTTAAATTCATACAAAGTTTATTATTCATACAAATAACTTGTTTTATATGATTGGCAATGTAACAAAGTTGCTTCTGAATTTAGAAGGCTATCCTCATCCAAATTCAACTAGTCCACAGAAGATGGTCCTTTCCCCAAATGGGAGTTATATTGAACCTAATTATTTTCAATAACACAACAATTAAGATATACACTGGCACCTAAAAGTCCACATATTCAGAAGTTACAAATCCACCCTTGCACCATTAGTCTTAACTTTGTAGTCTACCGGTAGCTTCATCATATAAAGGAAATTACTGGGTGCATTAAAAGGCTTGTGATGAAGTGCTCAGCATGAAGACCTTCATTACATTGAGAGGTGGGTTTTTTCTTCCCCTCGCCTTTTTTCTTGTTGTTGTTCTTTAGGTTTTTTTGGTTTTTTAGTCCATCTCTGTACTGACTTTGGGAAACACAGGAACTTTCTTCAGTAAGCATTCCTGACTATTCTTATCAATCTCTATTTTGCCTTTTTTTTTTTTTTAACTCTAGCATTTATTTAATGTTCTTTCATCTCTTTTTCCTGTGTTCTCACCATTGTAAATGGGAGAATAGAAAGCCATGGGATTCTGCACACATCTATTTCTCCATTTGTCCTGCCTCTATTTTTGACCTGGCTTCACTGTTTCACTGTTTGAAATCCCACATAGCGTTTGATACAATCTTAGAGAGCTCTTGAGGCTCCTGTTGAAAAATGATTTAAAGAAAATACATTAACTTTTCAGGAATACTAGAATTCTCTGTGAGACACTTCAAACAATTTTTCTTCTGTAGTATCCCTTGTTCGGCTGCCTCATATCTTCCCGCTGCATTGCAGGCTCCCTGCCTTATCTTCCTGGGTGTGGGCCCTCTAATATCCTAATAGTGGTATTGCCATCCAAACCCTCCTGTTTTGTTACATAGAGATCTATATATATCGTGACTGAAATGCACTGATCACATACTGCCAAAGGGCACACTCTCTTAAAAAAGCACAATTTTAGAAAGTTTAGGGATACAGGTTTTAGTGGACCCTGAGAAAAGTTAGCAGAAAGGCGCTTAAGGTAATACTGATCAAACAGCAATAGAAATAAAGCCCACAAAATCCATGGTGGTTCCTTACATTCAGTTTAGACCTCCATTCAAGTTTTACATCTCCTCCTCAGAGTTTTTCCTCTCTAATAGCTGAGATCAGCTCCTTGACGCTAGGGAAGGAGAAGTTTTAGAAGAGAAATGTGGACGCAAACGCAGTAGAATCAAGAAGACTCAGCTATACTCAGGGTCCAGTTGCTACAGCCAGACAAGCTGATATTAGAAACAAGATAAATCTTATTTATCAAGTAATGCTCAACTCTAGAACAATTAACAAATGGATCGAAAAACATCAGAGAGAAAGTCTAGGATACAGTTGTCCAAATCCTATTTACATTATTGCAGGTCTTTAACAAGACAAAATGTTTTTTTCTAGTTATAATCCAGTTCAAGCAGGAATTAGTTAATATAAATTCTGTAATCTGCACTATGGAGAAGTTCAGACAGCACGATCACATAAACCTCTTCCAGTTTCATGATCTATGAGCTATCAAACTGAATTGGAGATGACTAAACAAATTTCAGGTCCCATATAAACTCAAAAGTACTACTTTCTTTTGTACATCTCCTCAGCCTAATTCAACTTCTTAACTTATTCTACTACCTGCCCTTGTCCCCCGAAGACACCCTGGTGCAGGATCACACACCTTGTCTGGAAGGCTGAGTCAGAAAGTAGACTCCCGAGGGATGGGTCATCTGCTGACCATTTCCAGGAACTCCAAGGGGAGCTGCAGGGGTTAGAAGGACCCAGCCACCAGGTTGAACAACCCTGGGAATTTCACTCATGGAGTAACTGAAAATCATTATCACAAGTCCAAGTTTGGCTGAAATACTAGTTCAAAATTTCAGCTTTTGAGAGTTCTGGGGTACTTGCATTGCTGTCTGCTCACAACATGACCCCTGATCTGCCTATTTAGCTCAATGGCATTAACCTTTTATGTATTTCACCAGAATTTTTGAGGACAGTACAATCCACTCAATTACTTTATTTTTTGTAAAGCAAGAAACTAATCTTATTCATTTGGTGACCTGTTTGATATATAAAAATACATTCCATTTTTGTCCCCAGTCAGGGCAACTATCCCTGGTATATTCAAATAATTTTTTCTACTGATTATGCTTTATGGCTTTATTTCTTTTTTTAATTCAGCAACTTGCACTAGTTCTGTACGTGGCCCCTGATTTTACTACCTCAGTGGTGTAAAGCCAGTGAAAGCTGTTGGCAAAAAAAAAACAAAAAACAAAAAACAAAACAAGAAAAGCCAATACCAGTGAAAGGACCATGCCTTATGGCATGCATATCCTTTAAGGACTTGGGAAAGGTAACTGACCCTACTCCATGATGAAACAGCACACTGACGATAGGAACATTACTAAAACAAAAGCACTGGTCCCAACTGCTGGATATAAGGGTCCCAGCCTCGAAGTAGCAGAGGAGGTGAGAAGCATTTCTCCTGATGAGGAGCTAGCAGACTAGGAGCTAGCCAGAAGCCAGATTTGGGGGATGTGGGGGCTGGGGGCCCTAGAAACACTTCCAACTATTTGTGTCCGAGCAAGAAACCTGGGGCAAGACCCAAACACGTACCAATTCTCCCCCTTCATTTCCACCCTTCCTCTGCCACCCTCCCAAACATCTCAAACATCTCAAACACCTCCAGGAAGAAGATGGGGATAAGCCAGCAAGCCCTGTGTGACCTGCACCCACTGCTCAGACCACAGAGTTCTTGCCCAAGACCAAAACTAGCTCAAGGGCACTGAAGATGGCCTAGGATTCCTCCAGTAGTTTATTTTTAGCTCAATTACAAGGTTCTCCTTGTTCTGTCTGTGAATTAAAACTCTGACAAGAGTAGCTGCGGCAATCGTTGCCTACCTGGCAGGTGGCAAGGACACAGTACAAAACCAGGCCAAATCTTTCTGAAATCTACTGTATTTATATCAGCAGTTACATGTGTCATCAGTTGTCTCCTTACTTTCCTGCTCAAAATTTAGAGTAAGCCTAAGAAATCACAGGCAATGATCACGCACTACCTACTTGTGCTACTCTGCATGCACGTTACATGCACAGAATACTCCAAAGTTCAAAGGCCAACAAGAATAGTCAGCTTCTGAAAATAAAGTTTAAACTTTGAAGCAAAACTAGTTGCCACACAATTTTGTACTAATGCACACGCAGAAAAAAATGACTTGTGATCAAAGGGAAAAAGAAAACTACGTTATTCAGGCTCTGTCCTACATTTTGGTATGTAATTACATTAACAGACCACAATTCCTAGTTTTCCAATTTGTTTTCTACCACACAGCAAGACTGAGCATATGACATTCTATTCCATGGAACCCTTCAGAGAAAAACAGATAAATAATAGCAACAAATTTATTTCATACCCATCAATATTTGTTTCATTTTAACCCAGCTTAAAAGTCATTAAAGGTGTTTTTTCTATGGACATGAGAAACAATTATTACTTTAGCAGAAGTATTTGAAGGAAACTGCAAAAGGGCACATAGGATTATGACAATCTACCAAACAATATGCATTTAAAAGGTAGGCAATGAAGATCTCAGTGTCTTTGCCATCCTGATTACACTAATGTCATCCTTTTTCCACATTAAAATGCCCGCTAGCGTATGAAACAGGTTAATGTTATTCACATTCGAATGACAAATACACAGGGCTATAATACATGTTTGTGTCCCTTTTGCTTCTATTAAGTAACATGCGATAAAAATAGAACAAGCCATTGCATGCTGCTGACAGTTTTGTAGATTTTTAAGTCTTTTGATTTAATGCCTTTTCTTGGTCCTGCTTTTATGTTTCTAAATACAATTTCCCCTAACTTGAAAAGTATTCTGCAGGCATTTGATTTAAGAAAATCAAGATTACTAAATGGTTTCCCAAATCAAAATAAATAGGTAAACAAACAGAATATTCATTGGGCCGGCTAGCATTTAACAGGAACACTTGCAGCTGAAAAACCAAGAGTGCTGACCTCAATCACTCTGATCTAATTAAAGAAAATGGGTTAGAAAAGCAATTTTACCACAAACCAACTAATATCTGTCTGTTTTGAAAGACCTGTTCTGCTTATTCTACAATAAAATGCATGTTTGCTAAGATTTTTACAATCACAATTCCAATAAAAATAAATACTTTTACTCATACTTGAAAAATGTTTTATTTAAAAGCAATTGCCCAGTGTGGAATATGTATATTTTAAAGGATAAGCCTACCATATTAGCAGATTTTCAATAATTAAAAAAAATAAAAATAAAAATCCATGTGAAAGCACAGACAAACCATCACATACACATATCTGCATAATTATAGAGGAATACAGGAACTCTGACTTGAAGCCTAGCAACAGTATCCAAGTATTAGTTAGTCTGCTAATCAACTAACAAAAACTCGCACACCAGCTCAATGTGTTTCATTTTTCTAAAGCAAAAAGCAAACAAAAATAAAACAAAAGAATCCTATTGCTTCTACTTCAGAGCTGCTGAAGGACAAGATGTACAATATAAAACAAACCTTGTTCACTTGAAGAAGAACAACCCATGTCATTTAATCCATCTGAAAATTCATCTCATCACAAAGAACCAAGGCAAAAGAGAGATTTAAAAATAGGTTATCCAAGTCAGAGGATTATCAGCTTGCCACATACTTAATATCTGCGTATCTGTATCTAATGAAAGCTTCAATATTCTTACACATATGATTGGTTTTTGTACCTCCATCCTATAGAAGCCATAGTAAATTCTGTATAGCAAATGCTTCCTAAATCTGCTGTGCTCATTTACTCACAGACAGCTGCAGGCTGGATGAAAACAATCAGGGATTAACTTTTCTATTCATCACATCTTTTAATCCACTACTTTCTCTTAGTCTGCGATAAATAAATGCATAAAGTTAAATAAATTATAAATGTGCTATAGCTAGTTAAAAAAAAAGAAGTTTAAAAAGGGACATTATTTTTTTTTACTGATGTGTAACTGCTGTACTGTACATCAGGGGTATATGTAATGTCTTCCTCAAAGCAGAAGAGAAGATGGAACAATAGCCACTGAGCTGCAATATACTTCTGGGTTCCAAAGACTTTCAAAATAAGTGATAATTAAAATAAGCTACTTTGATGTTGTTATTATTCCTCAAAAAACTAATTTAGGGGCATGAAAAATTGAAATAATCTAAGCTATGCTAAGTATTCCATACTGCTTGTAAAACAAGTTTCTAAGTACCTCATGGTAATAGGTTTTCTTGCTTTATGAAAAATATTATTTTAATTTGTTTCAAATAGGATTACTTTTTCAATGATACAGCAATTTTCATTCTCCTTTCAAACATCTGTCAAGAAAACAAAAGGGATTCCCTGATGTTTAGAACCTTATAAAAGAAATAAATACAATGAAATCTGGATCTTGTTTTTAATCCTTTACCGGTATCTTTTTCCTCTCCTCAGAATCCTTTACGTTTGATTTGGTCTTACAAAACTGCATCATCCCTCTCTGAAATAAGACTAATGTGAACTTTCTCCGTCAATGACAGCAAGGTGTCTTTTACTGTACTAAGCCACAGGAATCATTTGAAAGGCTTTTTTTCTCGGTTTGTTCCTGAAAATGGCAGCACCAAGTCAAAAAAATTAGTTATCTGTGCTAAATACTTTTCATGCTACGGTTTCAACAAACTGGTCACCCAGACACCTAATGTACTACCTGAGATGGAAAGATTAATTGGCAATTGATGGTGGGAAAAGGAGCAAGGTAAGGAAGAAGCAACTTGCTTCTTAAGAAGAAGGGAGAGCATGTGTGAGAGAACCCACACAGTTTTGAACTTTCACAGGAAAAGGTCCAATTTTTTAATTGGACGGAGTAACTAACAGATTTTTATGCTTGTATTCTGTGGCTAAGGGGAAGCAGGTTCTACAAAACTCCAGTTTGCTGGGAGACACAAGGCCTTACAGCCAAAAAGGAATATAACTGCTTGGTGCAACCTTGCCTGAACGTTTACGCGCTGTAAATCAGAGTCGTGAGAACAGTCAGCGGGTTTGGATACCAGGTCTCCTCCTTCCACCGACCGCCCCTCACTTCATCATGAGCTTCCTCTGTGAAATTATCCAAGAGACAGAGCTGCACCCATCCAGAATGAGGATGTGAAAGTGTTATGGGTTTCTGTGGCGCGGTTTTCCTTGGTGGCAGGGGAGGGGGGCTGCAGAGGCGGCCCCTTTAAGGAGATGCTGGAAAATTCCCTGCGCCAAAATGTCGGACCCGCCTCT
>VYZV01014295.1:59090-148726 GCA_013401275.1 Pandion haliaetus | reverse complement strand
CCCTGTTCCCCTGCGCCGCCGGGGGGAGGAAGTAGAAAGCACCAGGAATGGAGCTGAGCTGGGAAGGTGGGAGGGGTGGGGGGAGGTTGTTCTGATGTTTGGTTTCCCTTCCTAATACCCTTGTGTTTTGTTTTTGTTTTGATTGGTAGTAAATTAAATGGATTTTGTTTCTTCCCCAAGTTGAGCCTGTCTTTTGCCCGTGACCATAAGTGGGGAGTGATCCCTCCCAGTCCTTGTCTCGACCCACGAGCCTGCCTTTGGATTTTCTCCTCATCCCAACGTGGCCAGGCGAGGGGGTGGGGGGTGAGTGAGCGGCTGCGTGGTGCTTTGGTACCGACTGAGCTGAAACCACGACAAAGAGAAACCAGGCTTTCTCCAGGCTCAAGAAATAACGTGGAGGGAGGGAGGGAGGACCGTTGTGGTACATGTTCTTCAACCAAAGTGCTGCTGTTCAGAGCTGCCTCAGGGTACATCTACCAGCTCTAACCCCTCCTAATGGTTTTGAGACCCTAAATGACCTTATCTGTCTTGAAACACACTCAGCTGAGGCAACTGGGTGGCCTCTGCAGCAGAATTTCAGGTAGCTGAGAAACTTTACGGGCAAAATCTCCTCTTTCTTTTTTCCAGATGAATAGGTAGGGACTCCTTGGATTAACTGGGTTGCCAAAGGCACCTGCATCTTCTGTTTTGGATACAAACTTTAATCCATTTTGCTTCTATAAAAGGGAAGCAGATAGACTTCATCTCTCTGACTAAACATGTACGCTCACATTGGCCCTAAGTAGACACTTTTATCTGGCAAGATCTGAGTGAGATAACCAGACACTACACACCTTAGAACACCCCTCTCTTACAGTCAGATGTCTCATTACTGGATGGGTCATTATTTTTGCCTTTTTTGCCTCTAAAATAGATATTTGTACGTTTTTCTTCTTTTTACAGAACAGTGTGAAGTCTTATGATTATTGCAAAGAAGCTTATTTTATATATGCCTAGTTTTTCAGCATTTCAACACATTTATCTAAGGTAAGTGCTTTATAATTAAATAAAAAGGAAGAACAATCTCTGTGGGATTTGATCTGTAGAACAAAGATTTAGTGCTTCTACTGTAAATTAGAATTTTCTATTGCTAGAGGATAACCTGGTCACTTTCCACCTGAGCTGCTTGTCCACCATCTTCAACAATAGGGATAGTCTTAGCACTACAGTCTGGCACAGATCCAGGCCAAGGAGAAAACAAAAATCACAAGGAAAAAACCAAAAAAAGGCTCCCTTTAAGACATGCAATTCAGCCTCTTCTTAACTAAACAATCCCAGACTTCGCGTACGGCTTAAAACGGTATTCTACTCTAAATGCCAGTGAAATACAATTGGCAGGCAAAGGTGGAATAGATGGTGATATACCCAACACTTAAGCATATATATTTATTTACGGAGAGCTCTTGTGCACTAGTGCATTGAGATGTAGTGCTTTTGCTGCCGACACGCTGCAGACTCATCCCTTTACTCCACAGGCAGTGATACACTCCTTCCGCAGAAAGGTTGAGCTATGATCTCTGCCACTGAACAAAGCAGCTCATTCACCGCAATGCATGGCACAGGACCATGAATCATAAGCATTACATTACTGCTGTTAGATCCCTATAATTGCAGTTTTGGCAACATTACTTGAAACAGCTTTGTGACTACTGACAAACTGGAAGACACCCACATAATACCTTCTGCATTGAAAGTACAAGTGACTTCCTACTGCAATAGTTGGGGACAACAAAATTATCTAAGAATAATGTTAATTGGCACATATCAAAACAGATGGACACGGATAGTGTAGCTCCTCACTATGTAAGATTAGAGATTTCAAGTAAATATTATTTTTCATATTTCAGATACTTCAGTTTGAGAAATGTAAAAACTTGTTTCAGTCACCAGATAAAACCTGCTCTTGAAACTAAGTTAGGTCCAGCCTCCAATCACTACCACCAATTAAAAATTTTCCCACCCCTAAGACGATGTACCCAGGAAAGTAGGTAGATTCTTTTTGAAAAAAATATTATTATCCCTTATATTATTTAGCTGTATATTAGGCTTGCATTTTAAAAGTATCTATAGCTGAAGATACCAGGTATGAAGATCACTAAATGTTAAAAGATCAGGTCAGAAATCTTCCAAGACCTGTGTGGAGTTTTTTTTCCAATGAATCAAGTGCAATGTGCAGCTTTTCCCAATGCATCACCAACCCCTCCTTCCAACGAATGCTATTGCAAATAATGATGAATATCATTGATAAGCTTACTGTTAAATGATTGAACATCTCATCAGCTTAAACCTCCATAGAAAAGAGAACCACCCAAAGCTGCACACATTCCAAAGAATTTCTCACAGTTGTAACTTATTATTAAATGAGCTTAAAATAATAACAACAAGGTTTAATGAACTGCTTCAATATCAAAATACAGTATCTAACCAAAAATACACTTCCTGACAGAGGAAAGATGAAATGTTTCTCCAGAGACTTCATAGTATGATCTGGCCTTCTTATCTTCATGAGGATACTTCTCAAGCTGTTTGCTATTCCTTCCCACTCTGTTGCCTCTGGGATCTAGGAAGGTACATTACTCAAATGATATATGTTGGAATACATCCAAAACTACATGAATATAGCGGGTAACCAGACACCTAAGATAAATAAAAGCCAACTTGTTAAAGTTTAAATGCTGACATTATGCTGCACATTCATCTTCATACTAGCTCTTAGGTTTTCTGCTCAGGATATTGTCCTTTGATTTATTTATTTATTTTTAAACTGGGAGACATTCCAGAAATAGACATTTTGATGACCTCATTTTTTAAGTTTTTTTTTTTTTTTTAAGTAATAAAATTTAAGGGACAAATGTCTGTCTAAATTAAATTAGGTAGGAGAAAACAACATAACATAATGCTTATTCTTTAAGACAAAACTAGTAGTTTAAATAGTTATGCATAATCCACCACCATCTTGCAAAAAACGCAAGTGAATCATGGAAGCACCAATATTTCTATTTTTCAGTGGAAAAGGGAAGGCATCAGGAAAATTTGGAGAATCTTCCCACAGAAGATATTTTCTAAGCATTTTTCTAGAAATCACCAAATCCTACAGAAAGTTTTTACAGTCAGCAGTAGTAAGTTCTGCCTAAAGCCTCAGCCACGTGGCTATCACTTGTTTCCTGGACTGAGTCTCATCCATCTAATTCATAACTATATTCCAATTTCTCCCACACATTGACATAACTTGGAACCTGCACTGGTCAGGGGAAAGGAAAAGTAGTGCAGAACTGGTCAGTCCAAAAAATGATGACATTAACATCACTGTGGTTTCATGCCAACCAGTTCAGAGGCTACTATTTATAAGTATACTGTGTTACTTTTACTTTCCAGTTACTCATACTGTAAGTGTACGCATGATTAATACTAGCAAGTCATTCCTCTACTAGTTTGGGGTTTTTTTTATTGTACACAACCATTTTTAAGAGAACAAAATCCACTTAGAGAAACATAAAACGTAATATTGTGTATTGTCTATGTGCAGTACTTGTTCTGCACTTACTCTACACACAAGCCAAATTATCAAGAACTAACATGGCGGAAATAAAGGGAACATTTGAATCTAAACAATCAAGTCCTTTCATTTCAACATCTTCACAAATTTATAAACCCCTTAGCCATATGGAAATACAAACAACAGTAAGATACTCACCCTATGAGGAATAACTGCTTCATTTTTAGTTAATTTTTACAGCAGATTGTTTATAAATACAGAAGGATGAAGACTTCTTACATGGAAAGGAACTACCCCACTATCCCAGGTAAAAACCTTCCAAACTCACTACAAACTTTCATGCAGAAGTTATGACTTTTATGCAAAACTTTTATGCAACGTGTCCTCAGTTTTCTCACTGCATACTGCAAAGAGCTGAAAGTATCACAGTGCTACGAGAATTCACAATACTGCTCAGAAATTTTAACCATATCCCTGCAGATCACATGCAACCAGGACGGGAAATGGAAAGGAGGCCTTAATCCAGAGCAATTCTTTCACAGTCTTAAGTTTCATGTGAGCTGGCCTAGTTTCCACGTAAATTAAATACTACCAAGTCATAGATTTGCATCACTGAGTTAAATCAGTGCAGACGACTATACAGACCCGCCTGCTTCAAAAGGAATGCCTTTCTTCATTCAAATTCAGGATGTTTCTGTGGAACTTTAATTAACTTGAATTAAAGCATTTTAATTCATTTTAATTAAACTGTATTAGAAATCACTTTTATCAAACTAGTTTTTATTTTAATGGCAAAACTCTCTACGTAAAAAGCTCTTTAAAAAGCCTAAAGGTTTTTTGTCAAGGGCCCTTAATGCCTGTCACTAACCTTCATCCAGTGCCACACACCACACTCAGTGAGAGGAAATGGTTTTATGCATATGGATAGACAGTTTCTGCCATACATTCATTTAATTACAGAGAAGCATCTTTCTTTATCCTCTTCTTCTGACCAATTATTCCTACTTGAGAACTGCTTTAGGCTGATGCCAAAACAGCCTGCAAGAGCCAATTTACCTCTTCCAGGTATGCGGATGTGTATTTAATCTGTTACAAACTGCCTAATTTAGACTTAGAAAGCATCTACCACTCTTTTGCATTAGTTATCAAATTTTCGTTTTCAGAGCATATTTTGAAAACATTTCAGCTTTTCCCCCATCTTCATTTTTAATAGAAAAGTTACTTTTAAAATCTCCCCAAAGTGATACTGTCCTCAACCCTGTAGTCATATCACACACAGAATCAGATTTAACATCTTCGCAAAATCCTGTTTTAAACATGTATAACTTATTTTCAGTGTCTGTAAAAATTTTGCTTACCAATATCAGCTTCCCTGTGATTCTTGATATATTCAGCAAGCTCAAAATTTCCCGCTATTATAGCCACCTAAAGGATTATAAAATAGTTACAATTAATGTATTGTCATCACTCATTAAGCAGGAAAATATGCATGTTACATTACCGACAATTATCATACAAATATATGTTCTTTCCACAAAGTGGAGCAACCATTTATTACTTCTATTCTGCAACTACTACAGGCAATACATTTCTGAAACAATGTTGAGAAATGATATCTCAATCTGTTTGTAAGCAGCACTGCCAGTCCCCCAGTTCCCCATTTACTAAGGACGCTGTGATCGTGGATGTCTCGGGAGACTGCTAGAAGAGCTGTGGCTTTTCACGTTGTGGCAGTCAAAACCAGCAGTGAACATTAAACACAGCATCCCCAAAGCTCTGGGAGCTATATGGATGTGTGGAGATTGCTACAGGAGCAGGCTTGGAGAAACACACTGAAGATATTATTTCCCTTTAATTGCTCCTGCCTCGCTACTTACCTGAACAATGAAAACAGGAGCTACAATGCAATGTACGTGGGATAACCAGGGAAGAAGCACCAAGAACTACAAGCATTCAGTTACCACTAAGACACCAAAAAAGGCTAAAAAAGAGAAACTGGTAAAGTTTATGCATATGTATAGAGCTTATAGCGGTTTTATAAATATAGTTCTAAAATAATAATTATTTTTTTCCTGGTTGTCGAACACGGATGTGTAACTGTCTATTCTGAATTCTCATCTAAATGTACTTAAAATGAGAAACACCTCCACTGGCTATGAGGAAAGTGATTTGGTTATGCCATTGCTGTCTCCTCCCTTTTTCTTTTTCTCCTATTTTTGCCCTGAATACCAAGCGATTGCCTCTTCTGGCTCCATCTTGCAGCTTTATATTATGACAGTTCCCCTATGACTGTTCCCCTAATGGCACTGTGGCTTTCCTGATGTAGGTAAAAGGGATAACCTGGGCTCACCTTTCTCATAGAAGCTTCTGCATATACAGGGTACAGGCTAAAAAAAAAAAGAAACCCTAAAAAAACCTTATTTAAGGACTCTCCCAGATACAGGGCTACTGTCAGTCACGAGAAATGATTGAAAACTCAGGGAAACCTCTGAGCTCATGACAAGAAAGTTTATCTGTGGTTTTGTACCACTCCACAAATCTCAGGGAGAAGAATGATGCAAAGGAAGACTAAAGTGCTGAAATGGTCTTAGGAGGTGTACAAAATACAGTTAATGGGCACAATATCTTTTAATGTAACAAGCATAAGACCCTACTTCTGCACTCACGGCAGGAAACTGAATGGACAATTTTATTTACTATTAACCAAAACAAACTAATACAGAAATCCTCAAAAATGAAGACTTTACACACAAGCAACAAGCTACAGACAGAAAATCTTGACTATTATGTATTTAAGAGTTTCCAAACCTGCTTTAAATGGTAGACTTGGAGCAGGCTAAAATCATGAATAATGACCATTACATCCATTTCACCCCCAAAAAAAATAATTACACGTATTTTCTGCACTTTTCGTTCAGCACTGATTATTTACACCATGCCTCCTCCTGCCACTAGCGCATCTCATGTAGGGCTCAGATTGGACTTACCATATACCCTACTGCAACACTGGAAGAAATCTCATTGAAATGCAGTACTAGGAAGACTATTTGCTACAGGCATGGGTGCACTGTCTTCGAAAAAAGAACTCACTGCAATACTCAATAAAACTGGATGGGATTGTTGAAAGTCAGATTATCACGCTTTTTTCTCCTCTCTACAGTCCTCTGGGTGACTTCATTTGAGGCCTTTCTTTAGACCCGAGACTCCCATTGTATTAGTCCTTATGCTTCAAGCCATTACGCATGAATCCTTTCTGTACCCAGCCCTGGAAATCCTTGTGGAAGGACCCAGATTTAAACAAATGGTTTCAAACACAGTGAAATAATCTCCAATTTATCTTTTGATCCTAAGCAAGCAATAGATGGTCTAAAGACAGACGGACTGATTTAGTTTAGGTTGTTAAGTCTACTGGCTAGGAAAGTACAAGCAAGACGTTAAAGAAATTACTATATTTTAAGTATGATACAGTGTCAGAATAACTTTTTTACATTACCAAGCAAAGTTTAAAAGAAACAACTGAGCATACCATTTATTATGTTTATGCTCTGAATCCAGTTTTTCCCAAATTATTTTTTCAGATGGTTTTCAGGTTCCATCTTTTTTCTTGGCAAATTGTTCTTGTTTCATTAAAAACTCCTATCCAACGTAAAGGCTAAATACAGGAATTATGGGGTTTTTTCATTCCAAATGTATCTATTTCATGGTAGAAATTTCATTCCATGTTTGTATAGCACCTAGCAGTTATACTCAATATGCATATACTTGTGTTTTAAAATAGTCCTCAGTAGGCAGCAATAAGCATGGCATGTGCAATATAATCATTTATGTCCTTTAAATAATTAATTTGCATATAATATCACCATATTTACTAGTGAAAATCGTGTAATTATTTTCTCATTACAATATTAACAGTAAAGAAATGTTTTTCTTTGGGCACTTCTCAGTTGTGTTACATCAAACGTTGATGGACTCTTGGGAGCAAAATGCATTACTATGAATCAATAACACCAGTTCAACTTAATCCCACCTGTCATTTTAGACCGCAGATGAACAAATAGAGAGTGTTTCTTCTCAGATACAACCTAAGACTTCTGCATGCCGTTATATCTGCAAAGATCAGGGAGGTCAGAGACAGAGGTAGATTGGTGCACTGCTACCTCATCACCACCAGAGGAAATTATCCACCTGAAAATTACTATTTTAACCACTAGTAACACAACCTTTATTCCAGGAACTACTCCTGAAAGAAACTGTTTCTCAGCATAGATAACGAATCAGAATCTGTACAGTCTCTAAGATGTAACTCATGATTCTCCCTGGCAAAAGCATTGTGAAAGTAACAGCAGAGCAGTACAAATGCTCTCTCTTTAACTTCACATTCTGCAGGCTGGCTTGGTTGAGGTTCATAAAAGCAACATTTGTGTGTAGATCAGGCATTTTCTCTACATTATAAGCAAGCAATAACACCTCTTTTCAATATTACCCCTAATTAGCATGCAAAATTCAAACAGGGAATTCACCAGTGACAGGCAGCTTGCTAGACAGCAGCCATGTTAATCAAATCAAAGAATTTTTGATACAGAGTAGATTTTAAAACTCAAGTATAAACAAGCTGTTCAAGTGATAAACACGTTTTATTACTTGAAAAAAAGATATTGCCAGATAGCTAAGAGACAGCTTGACAGAGAATTGTTCCTATACTTGCGTCTGAATCAAGCACTACATTCAGCAAGCTCAAGGTACCGTTTCTCTCAATTTAATTTACTTCAATTCGCTAAAAACAGTATGTAAAATTCTAACAGCAAAAATGAGGGAAAAATATGTTAAGATCTAAAGAAAGCAAGAAAAAGTTAAAAAGTACAAATATTTCTTGGCATATCATCAATGTACTTCACTTGAATTTGATGGGTAAAGAGTGTGGGAGAAAGTGAAGTCAGAGAAAAATCAGAAAGATATAAAATTATACTCATTCAATTTTTATAGTCGCAAACTACAAAGCACAGCAACCACAGCCCCTTTTCCATCAAAATGTATCTTGAACCAAAGTTACAGTGTGTTCAAATAAAACCGTAAGCATGAATGCATTAGGACAAGTGAATGGTCTTCACATGATCCAGGGCTTGAACCAAATTAAGGTGGTGTAAAGTCTCCCCTCAACAAAGATGAAAAGTAAATCAGAACCTAACAAAAGTTCTGTATTTGTACTACATTTCTTTGTACTTTACAAAAAATACTAATGTAGTATCTTTGCAGAAAATACGAGTTTGAATCTCTACACGCTTCATAATTTACATGTTTTTAAATAGCTGTATTTTGCTTTTCAGGACGTTCTGTAGTCAAGTGCTAGATTTCTAATTGAGAGCTTATGGCAGGAAAGAAGGTTTTGTTTGGGGTTTTTTTTTCGCTCACAAGACATCTCTTCTTGGCAGTGAAAAAGTAGCACAGACATCAAAACTACAGTGAAAGTTTTTTTCCAGTTCCAGTAGGAACTGGATTCCAGTCATCAAAATGCATCACATGCATGTCTACAGACATGAAAAATTACCATGAAAGGCTGGAGGCAGCACTTTATAACTAGCGGCTATCTACAGACTCTGTCATGCTGAAGCTTCAAAAATTGCAGCTTTTTAAAAACTGCATATACAGCAGTCTTACTATAATTCAGGTTCTTTCATTCCTGCAGCACATGTTCTTTCATTTCGTCCTTTTGCCACAGACAAGACACTTCTCTTACATCAAAATCTGCACGTCCTTAGTCACATTATTCTGTAAAACTGATAAAACCTGTGTATGCATCTTCTAAAAATAAATAAATAAATAAATCACTCATCTACAATTTCCACTAAAACCTACATTTTTTTGCCCTATTTTTAAAGGGCGTATTTACTTTGTATGAGCTCCAGAACCAGAAAGCCTGCACCTGTGGCATCACAGCAGCGTGTCAATCCAAGTCCAGCTGAAAAGCATGACTAAGTAGTTCAAGTACAGTGCTTTCAGACCCAAACCAGGATCTTTATCTGCTGCACTGACATTTGGTTGGGATCTCAACCATATATTCTACTGTACAATACAGAGAACAGAAACTCTCTTGGCATTTTTTTAATCATCGTTAGAGAAAATTTTATACGAATGATAGTAACCAAAGTGAATAATTTATCAGCTCCCTCCCCTCCAAGTTTAACCGACCCCACTAAGGGTGTTAACACGGGCACCTGATTATTTTCAAATTGCCTTTGATAACTTACATGAGTGGCCTGAATAAGTACATACGCTTACAACAGGGAAGTGAGCAGAAACTAAAGCTAAGCCAGAAGATATATCTTAGTCGGATGTAACTCATACAAAATAAAAAGAAAGCAGGGTAAACCCATACAGCTAGACTGGCGGTATCACCTCCTATTTCCATGGTACTCTGTCTTCATAATGTCATTGTAACAAAAAGTTAATGGGAGTCACTGAAACGGTCACAGCTGAGACAGGCTCAGAGGGCTGCGAAGCACCAAGCCATGGCTTAACGACTCACTGGGCAAGGCAGCGGAGCAGAGACGAGCGCTGGTTGTCACTGACCGGGTGCATAATGCAGAGTGTGACCAGAAGCTGTGTGTTTATAGGGGTATTTTCTCTGCCTTGGTAGAAGCAAAGCTTGTTACAGTCGTCCCATCGTCGCACTTACTGTCTCACAGACAGATGTTTCTTTCAAACGATGCAACTGGTTAGGGTGCCTTACTATTTGCCATGCCAGGCAATGCCAGATGCTCTGCCACCAATTTAGTGAAGGGAAGGAGTTTAACTGACACTTGGCTAGTTGCTATGGATGGTAACTAAGTGACAGCCCAGTGAAGTAGAAACTTGAATGAATGAAGTAGCTGTGATGCAGAGACTGGGGGGTGGGAGCAGGCAGGAGACGTGGTCACCCCATGATTGCTAGTCCAGCATGGGGCACTGCACAAGGAATGACGCACTTGTAACTGGTGAGGCACCTTTAGAAGGGTATTTCTTTCTCCTGGCTTAGCAATATTCTCACCCTCTGGTTTTCTGATATTTAGTCAGAAATGTTCCCTCTGAATATAGGCGGGTTTTAAGTTGGCTTTCAGAAGTCAATTCAGAAATTAAACATCTGACACATCTGGTTAGTTCTGCTTTCCTGAATCTTGTTCCCTAAAGAAACCGAGTTTAAATAATGGCAAATAAGACCATTTTGTGTATGCAGTGAAACCTAACAGATGGCCAGTTACAGGTTTCAGTGCAACAGAGTTTTGTAATGTTTTCAGACTCTGAACCAGATATAAGTAGCAGCAGTCACTCACCAACGTCCCTCTCTTCAGCCTCATAATTGCAGTTCTCAATATATCAATTACTTACATTCAAGTATTTAGATTTTTTTTTTATTGTGATTAATGCAGTGTTTTGTTCCTTTCAGGAAATTGGAAATTATATATACACTTTACCTGTCACTAACCTTTCACAATTGATTTTTTTCTGCTCTTGAAATGTATCACAGGTAGAGGTTATATTAAATTAGAGCAAGATCTTTGTAGCCTGTTAGTAAATACAATTTTAGATCTTTGTAGGTTAGTCCCTGAAAGGCAAGCACCAAAACTAAATTACATTATCAGTCTTTGGAACAAACTGCTCCACCCAATAAGAAACAATACAAAAAAGACAGAAATTGAAGTTTTCTCCTCTTAAATGCAGCCAATGAACTTTGACAAACTTTCTACATGGGAGCGAGGAGAGCATCTCTCAGTTCATTTATGTTTCACTCTCAATCAAGGCTGCTGCATGTCCTTCTGCACATGTTTAAATTTTAGACTGGGTGAGACATAAAGCTTTAAAATGGTCTGCCTAAATGGAGAGCAGAGGAAGCTGTCTGGGCTGCACAGCTGTAGCTGCAGTTCATGACAAAACAGTCAGTGCTCCCCACCTGCTTTTTCTCCCCTTCTCTTCTCTTCCAGACAACTTGACTTCCCTCGTGAAAGTACATTTCATTATTGTTTCCTTCAGGGCTGATGTTTCACCCTTCTGTTGTCTCTGCTACCCAGCAGGGCTCACTAAATAATGGTCTTCATAAAGCTTGAAATTGCAATGAGTTCAGGTATGGCACTGTACTTTAAGGGAGATGGCTCTATCCCAGGACAAAATGGGACTTCAGACTTGACTTTGCTGAGTCTCAGCCAAGCAGCAGAAAAGCAGGTGGACATACAGGATACTCTGAAGTTCATCTACCCTACATGTTGCCATCTTCAGGTGGAACTGGAAGGAAGAGGTGATACAACCCTGCGAATGAGACTGTAACCCTAAGACTCTCCAGAAACGGCCTTCTGCTTAAATCACAGACTTATAAAATCATACGTTATTTATTGTACCACTGAGGACTACAACATTTTAACAATGAGGAAACACTGTTCAAGCAGTCACAGCCGTTATGCAATAGGATTCACAATCAGCAGAGACTCATGAGAAATTAACACCAGTGAATTTAGAAGGAAGGGTTGGGATCACTTCCTTAATGAAAAGACCACCAGAAAAGGTCTTCTATATGTCATAATTAGGATTTGTTTTCTTAAGATTAAAAATATAAGAAATGTTATCATTTTTAATAAGCATCAACTTCCAAAAATCATATCAACAATTCACCCAATAGCTGCAATATCAAGACGTGATAATCCAACAGCAAGGCAATCTCTAAACCATTCCAATATAATCACAGTCTTTGGAGACAGGCACCTCTTTAATTTGATATGAAAATCTAATGGTGCTAACTATGGGGCAATGAAAAGGCAACATAGTTCAACAGATTTCTATTGTGTCCTCTCGAAAGAAAAGCTGTCCCTAACAAAACAAAGAGGTAAAGGTTTTTTGGAGTCCAAAGCCACTTTGAAGTTTGTCACAGTATACCATCAAGTACGCAGTAGTATTCCACAAGGACATTAGAAAGTTAAATTTAGGTTGTTAAGTGCAAAGACCCTGCTCTCGTATGCCTGTGAATGCCCGTGTAGCACACAGCACCGTGAGGTTCCATCCCTGATAAATAGTGACACAAAATCATGCAGCACACTCTACAGACTTGAAAAAAATCTTAAATCAATATGCCTTAGTTGCTCTCATACATGAGTAGCATGTAGATTTTAAAACTCTCTTCAGTAGTACAGATGGAGTTCGGTTTGGAAAAGCAAGAAGCAATCTGCGTTCCAAGTTTTTTCCATAGGTGTGGGAGAAAAATGTACTGATCAAACACTATTGGTTTCTTAAGCAATTTCAGAGAGCTTGTACATGAAGGTATGTTTATTGATTCAATAGATGCAAGAACATATCTAGAACTCTGTTTCCTTTGGAAATACATTCTTTTGTAATACCTTAGCAAAATGTGACAATTTGGCAAGCATTGCTCTGAGCTCAAATCACAACATAGACTTTGGGTATTTTCAATTAGAGAAGACATTAAGAATTTAATAAATACAACAAAGTGGGTTTCTTTCTGAGCCAGTGGAAAATTCTCTACAGTTACAATAACTATATAATCTAAAATAGAAATGCTGAATAATCATTAATTCTGTATTTTACTCTCCAAAAATCAAAGGGCAAAGTATCATCCCACATTTTGTAGTTGTATTGATTACAGTTGATTTTTTACTTTGAGGCTACAACATTGTAAAATAAAACTAGCAGAAGCTTCTTAGTTCACGTCATTATTAAAATAACACCAAATGCTTCATTACTATACTATTAATATCACTAATTCACTCTCTCTTTCTAACAGTGCTCCTGAATTCATATAATATGGATGACATGAAACACGACCTCAAGAAGACACATACGTTTACATTATGGAGACACGCATTTACATTTACAATTCCAAACTTTATTAAAAATTAATCAGTTTTGAAGTTGGGATGTAATACATCTAATTAGAAAAATGTCAGAAGCAAATTCCTATTTTGAAAAGTTTATAGTTGTGTAATATTTTGTACCTATAATAAGATAATAATGTTTTTGTTGAAAATATATCAGAACTGAAAAGTTTTATTTGATAAAATAAGATTAATTGATAAAATTAATTTTATCAATTTGAAGCTTTATTTCAGGTATAACATTTTCAAGTTTCACTAAAACTCACTGAAATAAGATGAATAAGATATACACAGAATAAAGAAAAGCTGTAAAATTTTTTTTTCTTTAAATAATAGTCAGTAAAGATTTCTATTAAGTGCAGAAATAACCCACATTCTCTACCAGAAAAATAAAATGCTCGCAATTTTTCTAAATTACTCTATAGTAATGTTCTGAAACAGTATGAGTAAAAAAAATCATACTCAGCATTTTTATACATGCTTCTTTCCTGGATAGAAAATAATTCTTAACAATTTTAATTATATAATGTAATACAAGCTCAATATTATGCATTTTGAAAGTAACTGACTGTGTATATTAATATATCTGACGTCCAGTAGATGGCAAAATATCAGCAACCATTCACCTTTAATCTTCTTGAAACTTCCTTAATTTAAACCCCAAAGTATTTTTTTTTTCTTTTTCTTTCTAGTCTCCACTTTCTATTTCATCAGACAGCAGGATCAGCTTTACCTTTTGGATGTTTTCTGTATGTTATCTGCTTGAAAGACAATTTCATCTTCATCAGTTCTTGATACAACAAAGCACAATAATGTTACTATCCTTTAAATAGTCCTTTGAAGACAGTTCCTTCACCACTGAAATTTTTTTTCTCCAAGAGCATGCTGCTGCTACTGTTCCCAAATTTGCCAGCACATGTTAGCATACTGTGTACAAAAATCTCTTAGCAACAATATCTTAGTGTCTAACATTTTCCTTCTTCCAACTATGATTCATGAAGCCATCTGTAGTCAGATATTGACATGCAGTATCTTAAAATAGATACCTTACATTTGCTCAACAACTAGTTTTAGCATCTGAAAATATAAATTATGGGAAAGGGCCAATATTTCTTTGAGGCTCTTCATCATTCCCTTGATCATTTTAGCACTGTTTAAACAAAGGCTTGCCACGATCACTTCACCGTAGTATTAAGGTCAAAGTCTTCATGCTTTCCAGAGCGCAGCAAGTAGGCAGCATCACTGGGCTGGGTGCAGCCCCCTACGTAAGCCTTCCAAGCAATCTCAACGGCTTCCCTGGCAAGGACCACCTCGCGCTAGTACCCTCGCTATTTTTTAAGAGTAATCGAAGACTAGGTTTTTAAACTTCAAGTACTGCCGCATGCAGCACTAAGATCGAAGCATTTTTCACAGCCTTGGAGCCTAAGCCTCGTGGAAAGTACCTTACAATGGGTGGGACAAGGTCAATGTCTCAGCTGGGACATCAGGAACTGTTAATTAAAAATAATCGTATTTAGAAGAGTAGATTATACAATAAGATTCAGTAGCACGGCTTTGAAATCATCTTAAGTATGAGGAACACACTTCCACCCCAGTGAAATCAAACAGAATTTTATCCACCTCAAAGCAACTAGGATTCTATCCTAAATATTTTTGAGCGATTAGTATTTTAAAAATAAGCAAATATACAACAACGTGCATTCAAATACACAGTATGTATTTAGCTGGGTATCAAAAAAATTACACTGCAAGCATAACAGCGCTGGCACCCTTTCATGGCTAAAATGCTGGGTTTGCTTGCAAGAGATTTTACAGCCCCTATGGGTCTTCTGAAATACACGCAGCAGCCATGAAACAGTGCCAGAGCTGACCAGCTTAGTGAATTCAAGTCAAAATTAAGACAAGGCTATCACACTGAATGACCTTTTTGTCTCTTTATGTTCTGCAGCACCGTCTTAGCAGGTCTCTATACTGGACTGATACCTGAAATGCCTTTAGGCAGTTTTGTTCATTTTCCAGTAACCTTACTGTGATTTAAAAAGCAGAACCTGTATTTTATTTTACACTGTCCTTTCATGAACACACACAACCGCGTGCTTAACTACTCTTATTCACGAGTAAGCCATGACTGAATGCCTTCAGATTAAACTAAGCCTGCATGGACACCAAGATAAAAAATGTAAGTCCTTTCCCCACAACATGCAAGCAAATCACTTCTAAATCATCTCACTCTCTCGGCTTTGAAATGCAAACTTAACTCCTGTGACAAAAGGATCCGTTGTTATGCAAGAACCAGCTTGCCAGAAAGTGCTGAACTGAATACACCAGCAAGTCGATTAAAGTTACCATGAAACATGTCAGAAAGCAAAAAAGGAACATGCAGGCAAATTCATCCCAGGCACAACTCTGCTGCTTCATGCCATTCTTTTATTTCCTCCTTTTTCTTTAGATGAGAAATAACTAAGATTCTTAGGCTACCCTACTTTGTACAGATTGTATTAAGCTTCCTCCATGGTCACTGCATGTACTGGGAAATTTAATGTTTATATCTATTTTAAAAGTAGAGGAAAAAAATTACATCTTCTTTCTGCTTCTCTGCTAAAAGGCCACCTAGCAAGTCATTCTCAAGTAAGACGCATTCTTCTATGCTTGTGTTTTAATAATTAATATGGAAAAGAAAAAGCAAACAGCGCGATACACACACATTTACAATTACAGACTCATTCCACGGGAAAATCCAGCTCAAGCTGGAAAGAGCCATCAAAAGCCAGTTATTACATAATCCTTATTACTGCTACATGGGTGAGCAGCAATTTCGAAGGAGTATTTACTAAAAGCAGATAAAGCCAGGTTGCAGCATCAGATGAATCAGATAAGACACAGCCAGTAATAAAATTGACTTAATTTTCTTCCTCCCCGCCAATAATATGCTAAATCAAAAAGCCATGAAATGCAATCTTCTTCAGCTGAAGTTTTTTAGAAAAAGACTGAGAAAGTGTGCTATTTGCTAGATTTTGCTTTCCCTGAAATTACAGTAAATGTCAGGTTATACAGAAAATTCAGCTCAAGCGTGTATAGGTCTGTGCTGCTGTAAGGTAAAAACTTGCACCTCTGAAAGCAGCCCTACCTCATGGAAAAGCCAAAACCTGCTATATTAGCAGCTTCTTCCCCAAACGCTTTCAGAAAAATGTCTTCCTACTCACAGCAGGCAGTACATACTGCCCACTATTTCACAGTAAAAACTGTTTATGGGATTCAAGTCTGCAAACACTTAATAATATAGTGTTGCTTAAACTGCTAACCCAAATGGCTGAAAATGCTTTTTGAAAGCCTTTAGGATAAAATGCATTGGGTTAATAAAATACTATGATTATGTTACCTAATACATTTGGTGGATCCGTTCCAAACTCTGTGGGTTAACTATAATAAAACCTTTGGAAGCAGCAGTCTAGTAGAAGTCACTGCCAGTAACATACTCTGATGAAGACGGACATGGGACGGCAGCATATGCCAGCTGCTTGTCACAAATGTTCTCTCCAAATGGCAACGCAAGAAGATGCGAAGTCTGTCCTAGAGGCATAGATACTCCATTTTTATAAGCAACAAAAACTCACTCAGGTATCACCAGAAATTAACACTGAATAGCCTGCATAGTCATGCAAAAGCAAGAGATCGTGCCATCACATCACCCGACCACTAGCAGGCCTGAAGTACTCACGAGTCCCACTCACAGGTTGTGCTCAGCACTGCATGGACACAAACCACAAATTTCATTGTTGCCAAGAAATGCAAGTGTAAGTTCATAGAATCATAGAATGGTTTGGGTTGGAAGGGACCTTTAAAGACCATCTAGTCCAACCCCACTGCCATGAGCAGGGGCACCTTCCACTAGATCAGGTTGCTCAGAGCCCCATCCGACCTGACCTTGAATGACTCCAGGGATGGGGCGTCCACCACCTCTCTGGGCAACCTGCTCCAGCGTTTCATCACCTTCACCATAAAAAAAGTTTCTTCTTTGTATCTAGTCTGCAGTTGTGACAATCCATTTGGATACAAGCAGACAGAGGAGCACAGGAGAACAGCAAGACACTGCTGGGCATCCTGGTCATCATGGCAGAAGGAGCCTCAGCATAAAAGGTGGATTTCAGTTTCTCTGACATTTCTGGTTCATTACTATTGACTAATTCAATCACTGTCACTAAAGCTGTTACATACACACAATAGTGGCATACAAAATATAGTAAGGTATTACATTTTATAGAGAAACTGAATGGTATTAATATCTCAAAATAACACGGTTTAATAAGAAGAAAAATTTAAAGGTAGCAGATTACCACAAGCATGCTTCTCTATGGTTTGTGAAACAAATTTCTCATAAGGTTTAACCTTCTTATACCACACATACAGATACAAGAATCGAGAATTCATAAAAGAACAACATCTCTCATCTCTCCCACAGTTAAATCTGGAACAGAGTCTGATATAATATACTTTCCTGCAAGAACACCGAGAAAAAAATATACTGGATATCTGTCACTCTCTCTATGTTTATACACTGCCTATCACTTCCATTTCAATACATGTAAAACCCTGGCAACAATGCAATACAAATAAAGGGACAATTTCTATTAATCTTGCCCACATAGCTCCTGTCTTAGGACTAATGGGTTTTTTTGATGTCTTAAGAGACACAACATTTACTCACCCCAAATTTGCTCTAAACCAATAAAAATACAAATATTTCTTCTGATAGACAAAACAATGAAATCAAGTATTTCCAATGACAAGATTTACCATGCTCTTTATAGTTAAAGAAAAAAATATACACAGTTGTCACAGCTGACCTTTTTACGAGGATAAGATATACTACGTGTCACTGCTCAGTTACCATCAGGCTATTTAAGAACTCACCCTTGCTGCCTTCTCTTCTAGGATATAGTATAAATAAAATCACAGGAGCAATATTCAAGTTTGCTATCAAAATCCTATAATTAAATTAAGATTATACAAATCTCCGTTGCCTCTTGCAATTTCACCCACGACAACTAATTGCATCTGAATTGCACACGAGCCTTTCTTACTTTGAGGCAAGAATTGGTAGTGACCCTCACAATTTAGTTTGCTTCATTTGTTCCCTTTTATAACCTAGTTTTAGTTGCTTCTGAGCTTTTGGAAGTTTATCCATTTGGTGGAAAAACAAACAGATTGGCTCCTAAGTACCTCAGAGACACTCTGTTTTTCCCAGGGAAATCCTGCTGCGTGTGAGAACACCTGAGGCATTTCAGCTGGATACCCCTGTCTGAGCTGGGAGAGAAAGCACAAAGGGGAAGAAAAAAGGGTCTCAGATCATTTACATGCAGCACAATACAAAAGAAGGTCTCGTGGACACTCCTCCATAAGTTTACAGTCACGTAACAACTGTGCAGCAACAGCTTTTTTTTAAAAAAGACAGATTCTGCAGTATTTTTAGCATCTCCAACTGTGGCAATATTTTGCCTTTCTCGATAAAAGATAATAATATTATTTAATTTCTTTATGTTTTACTGTATTACTTCCATTTGTCTTCTTTTCTGAAAAATGACAGGGGTTAAGACAAAGGTTAGGAGTGATCAGCCAGCACTATGCAAACCATCACCAGGTCAAGGTGAACAGATTTTAACCCTGTTCTGTATCCGTACGTATTTTTCTGTTCCTATACCTCTGACTATATCCAGCCCTTATCAAGCCAAGCCAAGAGTATTAGCAAAAGCCCGTCCGGCTGAGGTCCGACTTTTCAAAAGTAGCTGCAACACCTTCAGACGTAGTTGAGATAGAAGTATCTTTGCTGTCTCATGTTTTCAGCAAGAGTATTACATTCTGCTTTGTTATCTTCTTGTCACCAGCTGTATAATGAATGAAATACTGACCTTTGGTAATTACTTCATGTGCCAGTAAGAAGAAGCATCTGCCTAACAGTTTGTCAATACTTCAAAACTGACAATATCAGGAAATCTGCTGACACTTGAGGTCACCTCTAACTTGCCATCAAGCACTTCCCTGTTGGAAGCGTTACTTGGAACAGTATCTTGTATCCCTACTATTCTCAGGAATATTTTCATTTGCCAACATTTCCCCTAATACCCTAACAGATACTGTATCAGCACCACACAGTCTTAAATATGCCCAAGGCAATGTGTAAAATTCCCCCAAAGTCTTTTTCTCAAATGACAACATGTGTTCCTCTGTATAAATAACACGTCAAGGTAAGTGATGAGAAAATATAACTAATCATTGTTTGCATCTGGATGTATCACCATGAGACCCCTCCTTTTTTTTTTTTCCTTATTTTAACTATGTCTTTTTAAAAAAATATGCTGCGTGTGCCTACATATATACCTACTCACACACTTTCTTATTTTTAAAGGAAAAATCCATAGTTTGTTCCGGTATGGTCACTTGTGTAGATTTAAAAATGCTAAATGCAACTCTTATTAATACCTTTACGTCTGAGTCTTAAGCCATTCTGCAGAATTTATTGCTCTAGTACTTTTGAGGTTTTTACACTATTAAAACCTTAAGTCTTTTCCTATCAATATCTAAATATGACAAATAACAACAAAGTGCAAATTTAGAGCGTACACTCTTCCATGACAAATTGTCCTTTACCTATTATTTCTGTACTGCAAAACACAGTGTAACTGATCAGCACAACTAGTGACCTCACATTAAAGGAAAAAATAAAACGACCAAAGCAAGTATGAATAAATTCCATTATTTGACTCAAATCAGGACAAGCTGAGAAAAGCTGAAAGTCTGACTAAAGGCAGAATGCATCATGAGAAGAGAGCTGTATTTTTTGCCAATAATATACAATATTCAATGATGTATTCTTCACAGAGGTGCTTCAGGAAAGGAATTTCGATGAAAACAAATACTTGGCAAAAACAAAATCCTTGTGTAATTCATATGTTCCATTAACACAGCAGTTATACATTTTAACATCAAGAGAGAAAACATTATTTTATATTTGTAAAGATGCCTTTTTGAGGCACCTGACAGAGATTTTCAGTTTTAAAATTAGCTTTCTCAGAGTTTCACCCTTTCAAAAATAGGTCAGAGACAAAAAAATACCTAAGAATAACTTCTTGTCCTTTGCTGTAAATTTCACCAGAAAGATGGAAATTAAAAATTATAATAACCTAAATCAAAATTGGGTTTGGGGAAGCCATTCTAGTGACATGCTGGATAATAAACCAGATCGATTTTTTACAGACCACTAGCAGGGCTGGGAGCATCACATCAACGTCCACCTTGTGACAGCCCATCCTCCCTGACCTCCCAGCTCAGTCTCCCCAGTCCAAGGCTTCCTCCCCAGCATCACTACCCAAGCAAAACTCCCTTTTTATGCAGTCCATCCCAATTTCCCCTCTAATCTGATTTTCTTTCTCTTCTGCCCTTGATGATTAAAAATCTGCCCAAGACCCTTATCAATCTTGGTCTTGCTCCATTCACTCTACTCTTTCAGGCTCAGGCTCCCAGCCCAAGTTTCAGCCGATCTTGTACTTTCTCACCCATCTCCAAGCTCAACGATTACTTGCCCATGCCCAATTGCGCCTGTCTAGATTTCCCCCAGCCAGCTTAGCTTCCAAATATACAGTCTGGTTTTGGAGCCCCTGTATTTGAGTCAGACTGCAAACTGGTTTACACTGCCACGTTATTAACATGGAGGTCACCAACAGCATGCAGGGCAATTAAAGAAAACAAAACAAAACAAAACAAAACAAAACAGTGCAACACAACAGGGGAGATAGGATAAGGAGAGGTGGGTCAACAGAGTTTTTCAGTATGAGCAAAACAACACATGTTTACCCTCACCCATACTCCAAAAGAGCTGAATCATTTTGTTTTTCCGAACAATGCCGCCTGAGATACCAGGCATGGAAAATTTCATTTCAAATTATTCAAATCTGGCAAAAATATGAGCAATTGAAAATAGATGTACAGCCAACACACTGAAAGGAACAATTCTACCTTCAGTGGACCTGGAAGATTGCTGCTCCTCCTGCCTTCTACGTAACATAAGCACATTAATAACCCATGCTGATTTGGGACAGCAATGGTCAATAACAAGGTACACCTGAGAGAGAAATCATTCTCAGGCACAACTCTGCCATTGAAAGGTGTCACTAAATGCCACCTCAGAATAGTTCTTCTGTATATTTGAACACATATGCTTCAAAAACACTGACTAATTATTAGCTCTATTAGCTCTAAGCTTGAAAGTGCTTTATAGCCCATAGGAAAACATGACTTATTCATACAGAGCTTCTGCTCACTAAAAGAAAAAGGAAACACATGATAAACGTGGTGTATGTTCATTTTAACTTACACAACAGAATTTCCACAGCTTGTAAACAATGCAAAACTCTGAGATTTCCAAATTACTCTACTAGTATTTACCACATAGGTAAAAAATTATTTTACATTAATCTAGGAGCACATAAAATGTGCCAAAAACTAAGTAGCTACAAACATTGACAGGATATCATGGCTTTTCTGAAAGGATATTTCAGGAGGTTTTAGTGCTAAAATTGAAACTGTAACGGCAAATAAGCCCTAAAATGACAGGAAATTTTAAAGCTAACCTATAGCTGGAACAGAAATTACAGTTCAGCATTTCATAAGCCAGTTTATGAGAGCTGTAAGTTGATGTACTGTATGCTGGTGGCAAACATCATGTTTCGGCAAGCTCATAAGGTATGAATGGTTGTGGAGGCTTCGGTAGTACTTACAGCAGGCATGGTTGAGGGCATGTCCAAGTTCAGTGCTACGAATGAAAGCACAGACCTGCTCTGACTTTAGTTACTTCAAAAGAAAAATGGCTAAGCACAATGTATATAACAGTGTATTATTAGCTAGTACTTGCAGCTCTGTAATGCTGATGGGTTTTTTCCACCTGTTAGCACACGATAATTAGCATGTAATGTACTTAAGATTACCCAGCCAAGACGGGACAGATAAGTAAGTGATTAATAAACAGAACTGGCAATATAGTAAAATGATGTGGCACAGATTTCATCTGACCTCTAATTGCTAGTCAGCCTTTAACTGAAATGCACAGTACACAAAAAATTCTCACACTTAGACTGAGGGTGGTGATGCAGGAATTGCCTTAATCTGCTTGGAACATACATGGGGAGAACAGAGGGAGGAGATTCACCCCACATCCATACAAGTGTTAATATTTATTAGCAAGGGGAGACCCCACAAAAAACATACAGGGAAATTTCTGCTGACTCATATTCTGTTATTGCAGAGTACAGCCGACAGTCACAGACAGACTTTCAGCTATGGGTGACATCAACCGTACTCAACACTGATGACTAACTTAATGGACCCCAGTAATCAGGATGAAACACGTTCTGTCGAAGGTAGCTCATAAAAGCTTAGGTGCTTAATTGGGAAATACAGACAAGTTTTTCATGACCTTGACGCCTGGCAATGCCATTCCAACAACTAACTCTGCTAGACACTGAAAAGGCAAAAAGGACAGCCAGATCACAGGCAGAGTTGTGTACACAGTGTAGGATACCTGAATTAAGTGGCACAGAGTTCAGCCCAGGTTAGTTTTCCTTCCATACGATCCGGTAAATCCATGCTTGTTTTAATAAGCACTGTGATTTGCTAAGAAATGAACATGTGCACATCATTTTCTCTTTTGGTGGTAAAATTACACTACATTCATTGGGCACTAATGCTGGATACAAACTCTGCTGCTCATTTTCCTCAACAAACAAAGCAGGCCTTGAAAGCAACACACCCATTTCTCCATGTCTGGATACTTTTGTTTTACAGAATAGCACCGTTTTCATATCATCAATTTTCTAAGCAGCAATTCAAAAGAATCATCCTTTTAGATATCTGAGAAAAGAATGTAATGGAGGTTACTCAAAGGAATAGATGCTGCAGCTACGACCGTTCTCATTATGTACGTATGAGATGCTTCGATGTTCCTTGCTACTGATTACATGAGTAAACATTTTTAGTATGCAAAATCCTATTAACTCAAGGGGATTCTGCATAATTTTGTAACAGCTCCACTTGTGGTGTTTGATCGACTGGGTCAGCAACAGACAGATGGCAAATAATTAATTCTAATGCTGCTTTATTGCAGTGCTGGCATCAGGGTTTTCTCTACTCACTCCATTTGGAGAAACTAGAACTTTTGCTATATTCTCTACACCAAAAAGTAAGTGACCATAGAATAAAAAGATGGAAAGTAATTTCATTTTTTAAGTATGTAGATCTAGAAGGGATAAAACAAAGCCAACCTATTTGTTAGTGCTTCTGTCCGTGCTAGGGGAACAGTGACCAGTCAAAAGCCCAGGCATCGGAAGTGTAACATATAATAAATGATAACAAATGGGATTTTATTCCATAGGGACAGGAGATAGTTTGCTGGTCAGTAAAAGCATTTCCATAGCTATACCCTTCTCTTCAAATTATTTCTTCTGTTTCCTGTGCTCGCTTGATTTTATGTAGTTTTGGCTAGTCATCCTTCACTTCTTGAAGCCCTACAACCATCAGCACTAGCTTTTACCAATATTTTCTTTTCTGCCTTTTTCCCCCATATTTTTCTGTTCTAAGAGGAAGAACAAGAATGTTGCAGCAGTCAGCACAAAGAGGAAGACAAATGGAAAGTATCCTACTTGCCATTTACCCTCCCCACATAAAATCCTAAACCAAAAAGAAAAGTTAATCTCAAAGACACAAAGTAATAAAATAATCTAATCTCTCAAAGTAAAGATGACACTGAAACCCATCCCTCCAATAACTAGCATTTTCCCTTATTCCATTTTTTAATCACCCCATAATTCTAAGGTGCAGTGATAAGTAGCACTTAGTGAATTTGTGCGTAGCATTTATTTACATCGCAAACTACTAGCAGTCTGAAAATGGTGCCTAAAATTAAATTATTAATGCACTGTTTCCCCAATTTTGGGAAAATGGTCCCAAAAGTAAACAATGATCTGGCTGGGATTTGCCAGCAGGACTCTTAAACTCTTGAGATACACAACTTACGTCCAGAAAACCTTCAAAATATGGAGATAATTAATCTGATATAGAAATATTTGGCTGAGGTTTTTTTAAAAGCCTGAAACTCAGAGGCGTTATCCACATGTAACCTTTGAGGAGCCAACTCAGAGACCCACATGGACATAGTTAATATTCCAACTATTTCACTTGTCAAAGCATGAGAGAAAACACGGTCTTCCTTGAATTCTATGCCAGCATTATCCAAAGTGGGCTGAAAATGTAATGGGAAAGATACAACAAGCAAAGGTAAATCAGGATTTCTTTTGGTTGAAAGACTACTTGGGTTTGGGAAATAGCCCCCTCACGTTTCAGAACAGGACAGCTACTTTTAATGGTACTGTGACATCATTCTTCCAGAAGCACTATTTTCTGTAACTTGAAAAAAGTTCTTTCTGTTCCTTTTTCTTAAAACACTACAGCTCTCATCCCTATTTCTCATGTCAGTTTGCATTATGAATGTTTCTCTGAAATCCAGGCTAATTACAACTGCTTCAGAAAGAAGGGCTTAAGGTTGTCAGCCATACCTGACAACCCTTTGGACAAACAATTTCCTTCCATTTGGATTTTTAATTAAGCTTTCCGAAAGTACTTTAATATAAGTAAATGGTGAAAAAACATCTAGTCAATTTTGACTAATCCAAAGAAAGACTTCATTTTCTTTTGGAGATACAGATGACAGCTTTAACTTTTACCAGTGAGAGTGCATTAAATCAAGCCCACGCCTGCAACTTAGCCCAGCTCTTTGGCCTCACATCCCAGGAAGGAAGAGCTTCCTTCTGGCTAGTTCAATAGGGCCAAGCAAAGCTTAGCTGCCCGGTCACTCCTTGCAGCTCTCTTACGTGGGACTAGAGATAATCACAAAGCAAGGCACATCTGACCACAGGACACCAATGATTTCATGTAATTCATTAGTTTCACATAAGCTCATATAATTCTCAAACTCATTGCCAGTGTCACCTGAACAGCTAAGAGGGAGTGTGTTTTTCTCTCATTCTCGATTCTTCCAGAGTATCTTCACTTACCGCATTACACAAAAGCCACAGTTTCCAAAATGATTGTTATCTTACTCTACAGCTGTTTTCAGCCTTGTGCAGTGTTCACTTCGCCACAAAACCGAGTTCACATGAGATTTACTTGCAAATATTTCTGGGGGCAGGGGGAACGGGTATTTCTTTTTTACCTGAAATGGAGACTGGCTGTTGTAATTCTTAATCTCCTTGTTGGCTCCCCGGAGCAGCAGCACTCTTGCACAGCTCTCCTGAAAATGGCAGAAGAGTAAGTTTGTTAGTAAGGGTCTTTAGTTACTAAATAGATATTATGGCTATGAGATGTGTTGCTGCTTGCTGTATATTTTCTTTGATAAGAAGTAAACAGAATAAATAATCTGAGAAATTAAGTTATTAAAATAGTACTTTAAATATGAAAAGGCTGTAAGAGCTTTGCAGTGTGTTAGAGTAGAAACAATATGCAAATATAAAAAAAAATGTAGAGGAATGGGAGAGGTAAACATCTTATTGAATATTTAAGACTACTGTGGAAATTCCATCAGATTTTGCAGAAAATATGCTACTTCAAAATGAAATTTGACTCTCATATGGTTTTTGCCTATTTTGTAGGGAAAACAGTACTATTCATGGTTGGGGATGAATGATATCCTCTCCTACAGCTAAAAATTAAACAAAGCACTTTTACCGCTTACATGTTTTGTTGGTTTTTTTTAACATATCTTCGATTTTAAACATCTAATGTATGATTTTGGTCTTTTTCAATATACCTGAAATTTTTTGGTCTGGCTATACATACTGCACAGACCAGCCTTATCTTCTCTTTTCACCAAAAAAATGCTAACAGTTACAGTGCAAACCTGATACAGTCCTTCTAACAAGAGGAAAGTATGTCTTCAGGCCCTCTTGACTGAGGAAATCTGCAAACAAAATCCCTTAAAAACAACATTTTGGACCGATACAGTGTATTGCTTAAGTCGCTACTCCACACTGCTGTAAAATATGACTGACCATAATCTGCAAGAAATCCTTGCAGTTCTGGCATGGTTCTCAGAATACTAGACTTTCTGATGATCCATATATAGCCTGTATTTCCTCCTTGTGATCTTTAATGTTCATCTTAGGACCTTATGCAAACCAGTTCACATTTCAAAATGTTTTTGTTTCCTCATCATAAACATTTCTACTAATTTTGTGGTGCTTTCCAGATTTCTCGTCATGCTATTTTGTGGAGTTCTACCTAATGAGGTATTTCAGTGGGCTACTTTTCACTTTTAACAATAAATTTGCAGCCAGAGGAAACAATCATATAATTTAGCTATTTTAGTGATGGAAATGAAGCTTATTTATTAGATTCTGAATCATAAGTGAATGCGCAGAAATTATGATTGCAAACAATTTTCATCGTTGTGTTTTCTAATTTATCAAACTGGATTCTTGATGCCATTAAGTCTCCTCCATCACAGGGTTGTCCTAAACATATCTGGGGAGGAGGTTATCCTACCTTTTCCCCAAGATTCAATACTCCAAAAAGATAACATTTTGTTTCCACACTTCCTATTCTGCCTAACAGACTGAAACAACAGAATGGATCATATCTCAAGATGGTATATTAACAATCATCTCATAGACAGTAACTTTTTAATGATATATCATTAACTGAAATAGTTCCATTTGCTTGCACTGAAATCTGCACATTAGGTGTGTTCTCTGTATCACTAAACATAGGAAGACCAAGAGCAATGTGTAAAATGTCAAAATGTTTTTCTCATTTTTCTGTGTTCTCTATTAGCAATCATCCAAAAGAAGTAAATGTGCAGCAATCTAGATTAAGACCTCCATCTTTAAAAAAAAATAAAAAGTTCTTTTCAGGGTCACTTTTCCAAGCGTTCCTTTTTGAGTGACTCCTGAATGATTCCAGGTTTGTACACTATCCTATATTCCCATAATAACAACTGTTCCACTATTCCACCAGGTACTGCTTAGTAAACATACTGGAAATGTTAGTAGACCCCTTTAGTGTTAAAATACCCAATTTAGATCAAGAACTTGAGGAAATAAATAATGATATTAAGAAACATACTATATTAATTTGCTGATTATTCATTTAGTTATCAGAGTAAGTAATTGAACAACATAAAATCAAAAGAATTACTCATTTAAAAACTCTCTACATTATTTACAAATTAAGCTGTCTGCAGTGTAACAAAAAACATGCAAAGTGATTTATTTGTTAAATGGTTTTGACAAGAAAAGTTTTGACAAAAGTGGTCAGAGTTGTTCAACATAAGAATTTTCAAGAAAACTCGTTTTGGATTAAGTACTGCATTTGTTTGTTTCTTTATTCTTTTAAAAAAAACCATAAGCATTCTTAGCTTCATCCTCTCTCCCTTTTGTCTCCTCCCTGTCCTTCCACTGTTAAGGGGAACAAACCAGGGAGAATAAGCAAAAAAACTCATCACCAGAAATTATTTTGATTACTTTTCCTTTGTTAATTCAATGGAAATTCCACATTTTAGAGCTCTCCATTGTTAAGGTGCTGCCTACGAATGCCATAACTCCTGTCTGCACATATTTTAGCTATGACAACCTAGTAACTTCTGATATTGAGAGTTCAGTACTGTTCATTCATTATATCATACATAAACTGAATATGCAGTAGCTTTTTAGAGTTTATACAATTAAAAAGTATTTCACAGGGAAGCATGGGCTTGTCAGCAGACTAGATTCAATTTGTTGTCTGAGAGCTAATTACCTGATTTAATACTACAACAGTTTTCATACAGAATCCAATCCACTGACTGAAAGGAGGCACACTTCATCCCAGCATTGCTATTTGCAAAATACAGAGGCGTAAGATCTGTCTAGATTTCACTGAGTTACTGGATGGCCATGAAATAACTTTGAAAAACTATAAAAACTATAATTTATTAAGAACAGCACTTAGCTGACACTCAGGAAAACAGAACTTCAGAAAGTATCCCAAGAGCATTCCCCAGGGAAGACTGGAAGGGAAAATCAAATGGGTAATGCCTCCATCTACAGGAATCAAGAGGTAAAAAGCATACTGCTGCCCTTCCCATCCTCTCCATCCAGAAAAGGCCAACACCATCCCTTCCACTTTAGCCAATAACAACTTTCAATAAAAGGGACACTGAAAAAAATCATAGGTTACAGTTCACAGCACCTTGAAAAAAACTTTTTATTTTCACATACACTCGATTAAGGAAAACAGAAGCATGACAGTGTAGTCACAAGATGTTAAACTTCCATTCACAAAGACAAGCTTAACGACTATGAAAATATTTGCAAATTTGTAGACACAATTTAAATGAGAGTCTCTAAGTCTTCTACAGAATAATTTTTTCCACTGAGGTTGGGAGCAAAACACATCTCTACATGAAAAATACTGTCATTCTACAGGATTATTCTGATTTCAGCATCACACTACATAACCTTTGCTAAAAGTGTATACTCTTATAAACAACTATAGCCGTGAAAGCACTCCAATAAAATGGTTGCAAAAAAACAGAGACAAGTCCACTTTTTTAAGTTTATATGTGCGTTACAGTCCAGGCTTCAAAATTCTTACTCATGAAAAGTGAAGTAAATGAGGCTAAAGTGAATATTTTGAAATATTTTTTTCAACAGAAGCACTTATACTTACACATTAACCTCTTGATGTGAAGCCTAAATGCAAAATTTTTGTTGAGATTAAGGTGAATTTCATTTCTCTGCAAAATTTTCTAGGAATTTTAACAAGTGCCAACTTGCAAAAGCTTTGTATGCCTACAGTCGCAGAAGCCATCCAAGCTAAGCAAAGAAACCATTGCTAGCCTTAAACTGGTTGATGTAGGTACTCAACAGCCTGTTGAAGGTGGTTTGTAGACAGCGAGCAAAAAGCAGTCCACAGTAGTACTGACCCCACTGATATACTGCGTACTTCAAATAATCAGAATTAGCGGGGAAGATTTGTACAGCTAGACTCTTTATGAATTGATATAAATTATGACACACACATCAAGTCAACAGTCTTGAAAAATGTCAAATTATCCCCAAAATTCTATTTTTAAAAAAGTTGAGAGTATTTTAGACCTAATTGAGGCATCTGTCTTGACAAGACTTTTGAAAAAAAATAAGATGGTAATTAATTAAGAAGCAGATGCTTTAACAGATGTTTTGCTAGTTACAGTCACATCTCATGACTTCTGTTATCCTACTTCAATTTAACATTATATGCACTGTGTTTTAACATAGTTGTAAAACTCATTCCCTCCCATGCAAAGAGAGTATAAAATGCTGTCAAATCAAATGGTTCCATTATTTGTAAATGACTACACAGGTTGTAAACAGCAGAATCCTGTAATCTACAGGGACATTTCCACAGTATTTTCCAAGTATTTCTTAATTAATTCTAATTTAAATTCTAGCAAGACAGCAATAAATTCTGAATAGGAAAAAAATATTCAGATATGACATAAAAAAAATATAAGCTGGTAGAACATGATGTTTTGTTTTTCTAATTAACATGTATACTCTTGCTACCTACAATGAGCAGCCTTATTTGTAATCAATGAATAAAACACTAATAAAATAGTTTTTAATTATGTTCTTTCTAGTTTCTAAGACCACTGTTTAAAACCTATAACACTTCGTTGCATATTAAATAAATCAAATGAAAAATAATGAGCTATGTTCTTCTTCAGTGTAACTCGCCTCTATAGATCAATAAGAATAGGAAATTTACCCCAAATGCATTTGTTTAAAGCAAGGAAACTGCATCTCAGGAAAACCCAACACCAAACCATTTAACTCCTTCAACAGAAAGCTCAACAAGCCTCTGTTTCTGTGGATGGACATGAAAGATTTAGTACTTGAACCTCAATTATGCTCTTTTTTTTCCCTGGCTACGTGTTATTCTCTCACAGCACTGGTTTCCAGTCTCCATGGGGCTGGACACCCTGGACCCACCTTCCCTTGAAGCAAGACATCCTTCTCCACTTAGGCAGGCAGAGGGGACCCCAGGCACCCCTCAGCTCCTGCCAGGGACCTTTATGTCACTGAAGGAGGACGGTATCATGAGACATGAACCAGCTCACCTGGTTGTAGAGGGCACAGATGTGCAGCGCTGTGTTTCCCGAGGCATTCTGCGCACACATATCGGCGCCATAGAAGAGGAGGTGCTCCAGATGTTGGACATGTCCGTATCGGCAAGCCTGTAAAGAGATGCAGACACATTTTGGTTATTATACATTCTAGGCAAGGATTGCACGTAAATGTTTTTAGCAGAGAAGATGCTATTTTACTTAGGGTCTAATTTTTTAGAATCACCCCTGGAATGAAGGCGAGGACTAACACCCAGATGTGCATACCTGCCTGTAAACACCAATGTGCACACTACAGGTACAGCAAGCCCTTGCATAAGTTTAAGCATCTGCTTATTTGAGGAACAGCAATTTAAGGTATCAAGAAAATACGAAGTTTGGCCCTTTTCATCCACTAATAATCGTAACTGTCAAACGTGACAAGCAGACTGACAGAAGGCAAGGGGTTTTTCGTCCTGCTAATCTTCGGCGAGCTGCCCACTAGATGGCACTGAAGATGATCAGATTTCCAAAGCTTGCTTTTAAGGTGTGAAAACAGTTTAGGGAAATCTGGCCAAAATTCAAATAATAATCTTCTTGATTCTGCGATGTCAAGTAGACGCACAGTATACAAAGGCTGCTCCAAAAAAGGGAAAATCTTCAAGAGTTACTCTATCAGTCACACTAATAAAACATTAGACCCTGAATACTTGGAAATAACCCTCTATGAATGAGACTCCAGTGAAATTTGAAACTTTCCTGATTAGCAAATAAGCTCGAGAAAAAACACAGTATTTCCATTCATCAGTCTTATTTACTTGACTACCTTCTCCATAGCACACCAGCTGAGCACCTCCCAATCTGTAATGTTTTTAACTTCGTATCATCTCAGATCAGTATCATTCTTGTATAATAATATGGAATTTAAGCTAAGAGATACAGGTATACAAAACCATTCACTCTGTCTTAGAGCCTGATGAATTCTGGCACCATAGCTGGCTATTGTATCATGAGCACCATGAACGTCAAAAGGTAACTTCTTAAAAATAATTTTTCTTTATGGAGCACGCTACCACCTTTATCCACACACTGAATATGTAAGAGAGGAAAGGAAAACTCATGTACAAACAGCAAAAGAAAAATCATTAGAATCCCAGTTTCCACCCACAGGGAATGAAACCCGACTCAAACTGTAAGTTTGTAAGAGTTTTACATCCTTCAGTGCAACATACTGAAGGATCCTAGCAACAGGATCTTGAATCCAAATCTTCTTGTAGAGTTCACCAGAGAGAAAGGAGAACGTACCTCTGCCAAACACACAAGAATACTAAGATACCAAGGACACTAATATTGGCATCTAACAAAAAGATCGAGTTACACTTTTTTTACTGAAGTGCCACTCATAGGATGCTAAACATCCAAGAGTCCATTCTGTAAGTATGACTAGTGCAATTCCTGCAGCAAAATCCACAGTAACCATAGGATTTCAAAGTTACCAAACTCCATTGGAACAGTTTCCACTTCCAGTTCACCACAGCAGGATGCAAAGTAATAGGCAAATAGAAAAAGAAAGACATCCCATACTTGCATGTGCATGGACTAACCTACCCAAACAGCCTTCAAAACAGCAGCATTTAACCACAGAACATATATGGCACATTTCCTCATGCAACTTCCACTCCAAACAAAAAGTAATCTTTCCTACCTGATGAATTTCTTGCCATCCATTTTCATCTTTGCAACTGACTGTAGCATGCTCGTGAAGTAACAGTTCACAGCAGTAAGGATCCCCTCCCACAATAGCAGTGTGGTACAGTGGTGTCAGGCCACAGCTGTCTTTGTAGTTAGGAGATGCTCCAAGCTCTAAAAGGGTCTGAAAGCAATCACAAACTGTGAAAGATATATTTTGGAGGGACTTCTAACTATAAAAGGACTTTTCTACCTGAAAAAAGTATTTACAAGGTTGATCTTTGCCCTAACGTATATTTTTTGCTCGCTTCTTTATAAGCTGATAAAAGGGGCTGTAGCACAAAGTTAAGCAAGGAATGACCTCGGAAGAATTAGGATCCGAAGGAATCTAGAGGGATAGCAACAAAAGCACGAACGTCCAATTTCCATCCTCTCATTAAGTTTAGAAATCTCAGTTCTGAAAATGCCACATTGCCTCTGCAACATATTCACCTCTTCAGTTACAAGACGCTTTATCAAAAATGTCATGCAATTTGAGTATCTGTCAAAAGGAAATAAGCAAAAGCCATAAACATAAGACTTAATCTAGAATATCAAGGTGATTTAAGAATACCTGTTAAAATACAAAAGAAAACAGAAGAGACTGTGTTAAGATATAATGTGTAATCCATGCCACCAGCATTTACTTTCAAAGAGATAAGCAACAATAATGCTATTCCTATTTCTTGAGACAGATCTTTCCCAATCTATCAATGAAGAAGGTTAAACTTCACCACTTTTTCTTCCTACCAAGAATATCAGAAATGAAAAGGCCCTTTATTGAAAGCAAATCCTAAGATTTGGAAGCCACAGGAAAGCACTAGAACAAGCACATATTAAAGGATCCATTAAGGACAATATGGTAATTAATTGAAAACGTTCCCCTGTTGGGGTTTTTTGTTTGGGTTTTTTTTTTTTCCCAATAAAATAATGTATAATTTGCTACTGAAAACATTTACCTTGAGTGTTACTTGGTTCTTAGCTCTGGCTGCTTTGTGCAGAGCTGTCATTCCATCTTTGGCTCTGAAGTCCAAATGGGCTCCTCCGTTTTTCAGAGCTTTTATCACTTCTACTGTATTGTCAAGCTGAACTGCCAAAGTTAGGGGTGTTTCTAAAGAAGAGAATAACATGTACTTGAAAAAACATGAGCAAATTTATAAAATAAAGAACATTTGCTTTAAAAATTGCAAGTTAAAAATGCTGCTCAAAGAAAATAATAAATTATCAATTTTCTCCTTTGGACAGCAAAACCATATAGACTCCATTAGCCTAGAGTTATGAAGGCAACAGAAAGAATGTGTAAGGTTCAGCCTGTTAATCAATTTAGGTTGAACAAACCCAAGGTACTACTTTATGCGGCTACTTTTATTGTTCCGACCTCCACTTTCTAGGTCATGATAGTTTGGGTCCAGTCCTCGGTCCAACATCTTTGTGATTTTTTCCACTGAGAGATGGTGGACATGATCCATAAATTTTCTCAAATTAGCCTGAAACAAAGAGGGACAAATGAATCATCCTCTCATTTTAAAAAGAAATTTAAAAAGACTAAAAGTGAAATATTCTGTCAATTGATGTCAATATCCATTGAACAGTAGCTAATTCACATTCCTGGAGAACCTGACTGTATACTGAGAGCATAAACCCTACGGTTTATAATGTTCAAAAGTCAAACACAGTAAAGATTCTGGTTTTCATAGTTTTAAGGAAAAAATTACTGAAACATTCATTCAGTAAGAAATTAGGATGGTGTACAGTGATCATTATTATTATTATGACCTGCAAATGAGTCTAAAGACATAGATCGGCATTTTTGCAGCATGCTGAAAGGACGTTGTATTTACAAAGTAATGTTCATTTAAAAGCACTTGTATACATATGGAAGAGCCATTCATGGGAATTTTTCTATGAGAGGAATTCTCGGAACACAATTCACAGATTCCTGTTGGTGCTGGAAGCACATACTGTTTGCTGTTCAGCAATTGGCCCAGGTGGTAACGAATGCCTACTTATTTCCAGTTTCTCAGACACATTGCTTTGCTAAGTCAGCAATTGCTAACTTCTCCAGTAAATGGGGCATACCTTCGTATGAAGCTTGGCCAGCTGTTTTTCATCAAGATTGAACTGTTTGTACACTCTTTTCTTGTATCGAAACTGAGGAAGGGAAAAAAGAATAAACTTAAAGTGTCCTATTTTGCTTAAAAACTCATAATATAATTTTCTGACCTTACCAAGAAGTATCACCCTCGATGATGTACATCTAGGCAAAATTAAAAAAAAAAGGCTTAGTATTTCATTCTGAATATTCACCAGTAACCAGCACTCTGCTTAACATAGTGGCATCATAGTTTTACAATTCATATAAGCAAAATTCTTATCTCGTATAAATACACTGAAATCCGTGGAGGTGTGTATGAGAAATGAGATCGGTCTCTAGAATCTACATAAATAAGCAAGAATTACAGTGAAAAGACCTTTTCCCTAAGGGTATCTGTGCACTTTCAGGCAGAAAGAACTGGGAAGGCATATTAAATAAAAAAAACCCACACCATATTTCAATATATCAGCTTAGCATTTCTGAAATTTAAAAAAAAAAAAAAGACTCCTGAAAAATTCCTTAATCAACATAGGCAGAATTTACACATGGGAATAGTTCTTCTGATGTTTAACAGGACTTGTCCTGTGAATGAGGTTCAGAGGATTGCCTCTTTTTTTGGCTGAAACTCACTCACATTTTACCCTGAACGGTTTGCCACCCTATGGCCATAGTAGCAAGATCTATGGCAAAAATCATGGGATTTACATAGTTCTAATTTACTATTATCTAATCACACTACGCAGAATTCAAAGAATGCAGCACATCTGTTGGACAAGGAGACTGTATTGAATGAGGCTTCAATACCAGCTTTTCACAAGACCACTTTTAAGCCCTGAATTGCAATCCTTTAGCTGCAGCGAGAAGAATTTTGCAAACAGTGAACACTCATGAAATAGAACATGACAGAAAAAAAAATAAAGTGGTTATTTAATCTGCTTATGGCTATAATATGGCCATCAGTGATTGAATCTCTGAAATAAACTGCTAGAAAAGCTGGGACTTGAAGCCTTCTCTGGACCCTGGTTCTTTTTTCTTGGATTTGTGTTATAGTGGAGTAGGTCTATTAACTGCAGATTATTAGTGGTTGATGCACCACCATACAAGCAGTACGAAAAATAATTAAATACTAGTCTCATGCCCCAGTTTCCTGCTATATTGTGTTCCAGTGTGATCTGGCCCTGTTCCATGCTCACCCAGTGCCACAACAGTTCAGCCCAGTTTACCCCTCAGCTGCACAGCCTCTGCATAAGCAACAGAGAGGGGGGAAATTCCCCTGTCTCTGTGTAACTGCTTTACACATACACACCCTTTCTACCCTTACTACTTTCCCAGGAGACAGCCAGAGGAAATCTGTGTGCTCTGAAGGAGAGCACAGAGGGAACTAGATGGGAGGGGAAGAAAAAAAAAAAGATGGGGGGCTTCACTGGGAAAGAAAGACCCTCTCTTTGGGAGAAAGCAAAGGCTGGTTATTCAGCAACTGCTACCCCACTATTGCAAACCTAATCAGAGACCCAAAAGCTTCATCTAGAACCTTACGTTTCTTAAATCACAGAATAAGATACATCTCCCGTGTCCTCAGCAGAGGAAAACTGCAAAATAAAATCTCCCAGAGGGGCTGATTCTTTGCAGCCTTTTGGGGATAACACATGGAACAGCTCCACCAAGCAAGTGAACGCCAGCACTTCCGTGAGCAAGGGTTCAAGTTCAGACTTGCTGATCACTATTTCCCAAATGCAATTCAGGTGCATGGAGAAACCTCAAATACAGCTTATTGTATAGTTTGTATCAGAATACAGATGTTTCCGATATTAGATCTAAAAATACCTCAAGCGAAGGAACTCCTTTATTCACTGGCTGTGGGTATTCCCTAAGAAGTCGTTCCTCATCCAAAAACTTCCCATCTCTACCATTGCTTGCAGGCTGGAACAGTCCATAATTCAGGACATCTTTCAAACTTTGATTCAAAGTGCACAAAATTTGTTGCTTTGCAACCCACACTGAAGCTTCTGGGTTAAATCTAATGCATTTCTGCAACGAGAAATTATTAAAAAAACCTAATTAATGAAAAAATATTTAATCAGTATCTTACATTCTAAAATTTACAAATGTCATAAATATATACAAACATGCACAATAAAGATATAAATTCCATGACAAAACATAAATCAACAGAATTATATTTCAGACATGTATTCCTCTATAACTAATGCACAAATACTGTGAAAACACAGGATGTTTCAAGTCCTTCCACAAACATCGGAGACCATATCCTTCTTCAGAGAAAGAACGCCTTCATGGCAAACCTGTCTGAAACACCAAGTGAAAGGGATCTTACAAGATGTTTAACTATCCACTTGATTCTAGGCTGTTCTGACAATCAGTCTGATCTGCAACAATTTCACAAAAAAAAAACCAGAACTCAGGCAAGAATTCTACTTCATTTTAAGCTACATTTATCTTAGGGCAAGTTTATGGGCAGAACTATATGATGTGAAGCAGCAGAAGACTTGAAAACCTTGAAAATCCTTCCCAGTTCTCTGCTTCTTACCAAGCTGGAATTTAGCAATTTAAGAAATGTAGGACTTTAAGAAATTTAGGAATTTCGCAATTGTAGCTTACATTGCAGTTATTGGTTACGAGCTGGCAGCAGATGGCAATGCCTGGAAACCAATTTGTTGCCTCTGATGCTGCCAACTCACCCCATCCTGGGCCATGAGAAGGGCTCATACCAAGGTGCCGTGGCAGAGCTACAGCACAGCAGTCCCTGCTTTGCCCGCTCAGGGGACATTCCCGTCCCCTCATGATTTGACACAGGATGCAGGGATTGCACATGGGCCAAAGAAAAATGTTAATGGGCACATCCTTTTTTATCAGCACGTCTCCATGAATGCAGCCGTAATTCTGGCTACGGTAATAATGTCAGTAACTGCTCTTCAGGCCTTTTCCGAAGACCTCTGCTACTCTTCATGTTATAATTGTATATAAGAGAACAGCAGAGCAAGTAAAAATAGGACTGATGTTTTTATGAAGAGAGAGAATTGTTTCCTTTAACTTCACCCACAGCTGCTTCAGCAGGGCTCACCTCTGCAGTATCTGTTGGCATCTTTTTAAAGTCCTGAGGCCATCCATAAGAAAACAGCTTTAGAACTAAACATATTTATCCTGGCAAGCTCTGCATACATCTGAAAGTAATCTCTGATCCGATATACACAAATCAAATAACAAGTTCATTTGAATATTTCAGTTCTGAATGTTGAAGAGCAAATTCAAAGGCAGAAGTCACAATATTTTATATGTTCACAGCGTCTTTTTCTTGACTGCTTAAATATTACGTGGCAAATATTTTCAACAGTGAAAAGTACAGCCAGGACATGAAGGACTTTCAATTTATAACCGTTTTTAACTGAGCAAACACTACAGCCGCTTTATCAGAGCAGAGATGACTAGCTGGTTTTGAGTATCACGACATACTGAAGTTGAGGAGTTTGGCTCTGTTTCTGTGAATTAATCCTCAGATATGAGGCCTATCAGTAGACACTGATACTGAGATGTCCTCTATTCATCGTTGCTGGCTAGCCGTGCCACTGAAGGTGTCGTGATAGCATCTGACAGTGGTTTGCCCGAGGGAGCAAGGCAGGCTCATGAACGTTGGGCTCTGTGCAGCTCCACTCCACTGTAATTATTAAAAATTACCACCGGTCTTTCATCAGTTCCTACACAAACTGAACTTTTTCAGATATAGCTCAAGTACTGATGTTAAGACATTTCAGGGTATGTAAGGGAAGAGGCATAAAACTTTCATTGCAACATGCTCAGGTGATGCTTTGGCCTAGGAAATAACAGCTAGCTTTAATCCTTTACAATCTTAAATATAAAAATGTAATCAAATGAGATACTAGATTGTGCCATGGATAAAGTTGACCAGGAAGCAGTTTTCATCCCCCTTACATATTTTACATTTCAAGGTGTTTTGTGAAAAGTTGGGGGTTTTTAAAGGGTAGAGGAATGGAGAGAGGGAGACAGAAAGAGCATCGTAAATGGTATTTTCATTCCCAAACAGCCCGGTCGTTAAGGTACTGACGTAGCAGCAAGGGCAATCCATTTTAAATCCCTGTGTTCCTTCAGCTCTGAACCTCACTGGCCCCATGACTCTTACATGGATTCAAACTTCAATACAAAGTTCAGATTCAAAGATTAGTAGTTTTCAGCAACTCTTCTTCTTCTTGTGTTCTAGCTGTTCTTGATTTCATGCAAATATTGCATATAACGGTGTGTATTTCTAATTCTCAAAGATTTGCTAAACTGGTGAAATTATAAATAATTTCAAATTTCTCCAGAATAGATTTCAATGGAAAAATCTATCTTTTATGCACATTGCATCGGTAATGCACAATACTTATGTTCTGAAATACTTTGCTGTCCACAGGTCTGACATTGGCACATTCATGTAATTTGTGAGGACAGGACATAACACTTTAACCACATTCACTGGTCTGAAATAGCAGTGAGGAATTCTTTTTGTGCAGTAGCTTGAAGCCTTGTTTTAAAATGCGTTATGTGATAACTATACTACTATTGTATTTCTACCACACTAGCTACAATATCTTATAGAGTCCTCAATAGCAGAATAAATATGGAAACACTTTGAAACTAGTACTTTCACAAACTAATTTATTCACACCCTTAGCTTTTCTAGTGATTCACAAGAAACAAAAATGCACTTATTTTAATAAATATTAATCCCATTGATCATAATGTTGATTAATAATTTAAATTATTAATAAATTAATAAATGCTGAATAGTAATCTATAATGAATTAAGATAAACTATGTAAAAAGCAAATCATTAACTGAACAACTGTTTTCCACCAAAATTTCTCAGACTCGGATAAGTGAAACTAGTGAGACAAGTGATTATTTATGCTCCCCAGGAAGCCAGGCAGGATAGAGATGGAGGGCATTACCACACTCTTGGAGGCAGCTGCTTAACAAGGGGATAAGAAGGACCACTCGAATGCTGCCTAAGGTGTATTTTAGACCAGCCTGCCCCTGGAACACCTCCCCTGTGCTGCTTCTCTGTCCATCTGGCAGCTCTCCCAGGACAGAGACCACCACAGTCATCATCTCCATCACGTAGATGAGTTGTTACCTACTGCCACACTGTCTACCCTGAGAAAATGTCAGTTGAATCACAGCAGAATCTCTACACAGATTGCTTCAGTTATGAAATAAATAAGAATTCATTAGATGCACATGGTGTGGTGACCACAAGGAAATGAGACAGTAGCTGTGTCAAAAAAGCTGGACAATTTTTTCTAATCTTCAACGACTTATTATCAAAAAGAAAAAAAAAAAAAATCAAAGAACTACAGAAACACATATGAAACAAAGATATTTTGCATTGACAGATGTGGGATCTATTCTTTCCATGCTTTTTGTTGTATCCCAAGACCAGATAAAATGTAATAGTTTGTCTTGAAGGCTAGCTACATACACTGTAAAAAATTGCAACAGTTCCTTCAAATAAGAACCAAAGAAGCAGCGCTGAGTGGCTCAAAACCACTGTCAAAACCACACTAGGCCACTCAAAATCTAAGTCTAGCAGCAAGACAGCATGTCAACATGGATTGCTGAAATGCAAGACCTGGGGTTTTTTATATTCAAGCTCTTTGGATCATGAGAGACATGGTCAATTATAATCTTGCATTCCTGCACACTGGTGAGAGTAAGTCACTAAGCACAACAGAAGGACAGGAAGCAAGGGAAAAATACAGCTCATCCACTCCAGCTAAAGGGAAGATATTAATTCAGTGAGAATAATGTTCACGATACAGAATCTCTGAGGAATAACATTTATCTGTTCAAAATCTATCAACCAACACATCTTTTTCATCACTCACAAAGATGTCAATCACACAAAACTGTGCTGCGACAGAGGAACCATGAGAAACGGTTTGTACAGCTGCCTCCAAAATGTGATTGTCAGAATATCAAAATACAAGTTATTCCTTTCAACAGAAGACGTCAATATTAAAGATGTGACAACCATAAAGTGGAAAATGCAGATGAGAGTTGGGTATCATGAAGAAAATGGAGCAAGTTGCTCATTTTGATTTGTGCTCAGTGTTCAACGTAATTCTTGGAGGCACTGCTTTCCTTCACCAAAATGCATTCAGAAAACACAGAATTCATTACATGAAAGGTCAAAAAAACCCACTCTGGCCACACAATGTCCAGTTCAAGGGCATAAGAACAGATGTCAGCAGCACCCACAAAATTCCCATCATCAAACTGGAGATAAAAAAACAGGTAAATCAACTATAAACAGAAAGCAGCAATGAACAAGCAGCCACAAAACAGGATGCAGAAGAAAAATTCCGAAAAGTTGCAAAGGAAAACCTGGAATAGATTTGAGGCAGCGGACAGCAGTACAGACTGGAAACAAGTAAAAATGGAGGTATCTTAAGCAAAAATGTGTCTCAAGATGCAGTTGTGACAACTGGGTTCCTACCTTCATAAGATAAAAATTGCACAAACTAAACAAGTGTTTTACCTAAGAAAGAAAAGCACTAAAGGAAAAGATACTTAATCCTAAAGGCCAATGAATACTGGAAAAAGTAAAGAAAGGATATAAAAGTATAAAAACCAATGCAGAAGCAGAAAACCAAAAAGCAGCTACAACTTAAGCTGTTGCTTTACCAAACTGCCACTTACCAAAAAAATATTTTGCATGGGAAGTCCAATATAAAAAAAAAACAGGGGAAGGGGAAGTCGGTAAATGCTCATTACTGAAGTGGAACAGCAAAACAGATGGGCAGAAAGCATTTCAAAGAAATCTTCAGCAGACCCAATCCCATCTCAGCATCAGAATTTAATAAAACATATGAATCTGAGCATTTTGATTTTAAACAACCCAGAGGGAGCGTGTAAGTATAGGATAAAACAAAAGAGCAGAACAACCACCATGTGTTGATAATAAAATGATGAAAACATTCCTTAAAACAATTGGCTAACAGATCTGTTCTTGAAGTCTGGGAAAAAGAGCAATTCTAAGCAGAAAACATTGGACATCACTGTCAGAATACCACGCAAAAGAGATTTTCTTGACAACAGCTACTGGAGAAGAACAAGACTGCTTCCAGTTATAGACAGAATCACTTGTGATATGTTCCTACATCGGCTGATAAAGGAAATGAATACGAGAAGACTTACCCTGGATTCAGACCAAAAAGGTCCAAGGAGAGGTCAGATATGCGAGGCATCATAGAGGAAAGCGCAGACACGTTAGTTCACCCAGTTTTCCATGTCCAAAAGACATTTGACACCGCGCACAGACACAGTTGCCTTTAGGCACAAGGTAGGCAGTCGCCTCGGGCAGCAAACTGCTGGGGGCTGGTGACTGCCAACTTTGCTTAGCAAGGAGGAAAAGTGCAGATCTGTCACCGATCAGTGCCGCTGACAGCCTGACACTGAACTTCACTGCCCTGGGGATGAAGCATCCTCACATTAAGGGCAAACACAATTGAATATTGCCTAAGCTACCAAGAAACCCTGCACCACTACTGCAAGGAGTGGAGGAACCAGTCAGTTGCTATTGAGATGGAAACAACAGTAAGCAGTATGGGTCACGTCAAGCCAGAACCCTCTGGGCTGGATGCACTGCAAATAAGCTTCTGGTCAAAAGAGATCACACCTGTGTCCTGCCTCCGTAAAGGAGCTATTAAAGCTAAGCCTCCCGGCTTATTAAATCAGAAAATTAAATGCTGGATAATATAGCTTTTTCACGCACTCTCCTATGCACATACGTTTGTGAATATGGAGGGCTTTTTACACTCTCCATTCCTTCAGTAATTTTACTGAGCTCAGGAAACCTTCCAGTCACTCATTTAAATATTCTCCACCCTCCTGTGCTAGGGATGACACTTGAATACAGAAGATGCACAAAAGCAGTAAGAAATTACTCTTTCTAGAAAGTCTTGCTTCAATACATTGGATTATCATCTCAACTGAAAAGGAAACAAAAAAGAATTGATATAAGAACTGAAAAATAAGTCTTCCTAAAAGCTTCATATGAACTTGTCAAGGTTTACATTATCTTTAAAGTTTCAAATGAGAATAAAAGGGCAACAAGACAAATTTCCTACAATTGCTGATAATTTATCAAGTTTTCTATAGCCGCCCGTCCTACTTATGATGCTTGGTGCTCATCTCATATGTGCAATGAAATAAAGGCAATTTACATGACAGTCACTGCAGATGAGCAAACTTTAATTCCTAGTGAATTTAGCTAGGGGTTTAAAGCTTCCCAGTGGGTTGAGTTTTATTTAAAACCCTAAACTTGCCTTCTTTAAAGAAATATATTCTTAATCATACTTTCTAAAGACCAATAAAGTATAAAAACATAAAACTAAGTGATATCATTTCATGTTCCTTTGATTAAACAGACTAATTTTAAACACCTCTTATTTTAGATTAATTAAAATTGCACAGCAAATGGGGTGTATGTTCGATTTGGCTTGTAGCTATAACATGGCTCGTGAACTATGATCTTCTCCAAACTTTGCTACACTACTTTTAAGCTATCAGTCTTCCTACTTGCAAACCTGAATCCAGATTTCACTTTTCTGTACAAGAGCTTGTGGGCTGATAAATTAAATGAGAAATTGATCATCTGTTTTAGAACTGTTTAAAAAAAAAAATCAGTTACTTGTCATTAAGAGTTTATTGAAAAGGAAAAAAATGCAAAACATAAAGCAATAAAAATGAACAAATGAAACACAAAACTGAAAATACTTTTTGGTTTATTTCATTTCCTGCACAAAATGAATTTTAAAAAAATAATTGTTTCAACGGTATCAATAAATAACTTGTTTCTGGTCTAAAAACATAGAGTAATGATGTAAGAGGGCTTCAGGAGGCTAACATCTCTGTTTTTAACAGCAGAGTAAGCCTAGCAAGTAAAGCTAATCTTTCCATTTTACTGGATCTATTCACTACTGGTAGGCTTACCAATAAAATCCAAACCATGTCTAGTCAGAGCTTGTCTTGACAGAGGACTTCACTACATGCAAAATCCTTTTTAATTTAAGATGTACAACAGTGGGTTTCAGTATTTCAATCAATACTGAAAAATGAAATGAAAGACCCAAGGTGATGACTGCTTCAGCCGAGATTTAAGAAAAAGCCCGTGTGTGGCTCACAGCAGCCTCAGTCCTGCTTTGCCCTCTGAAGCCTTCCTGTCCCACACCACTGCCTCTTCATAGAGGTTAATCTCACACTATAGAAACTAACGGAGTGGTACTGTAATTCCAGCCGCAAATCTCATTTAAAAATTTTTTAAAGAACAAGAACGTAAGAGAGAATGCTCCCAGCTCCAACACAGATTTCTCCAAGTTTCTGCAGCATTGTGTAGATTGGGCTTTAAAAAAAGAGCTCTAGAACCACACCTGAGGCCACGCTGTCACAACAGCTCTTCCCTGTCAGCCTGTAGACAGGCAATCTCTGCCATTCTAAAAATGAACTTTAATTAAAAAGAAAGGAGTAATTTCATCTGAGATAGATCTTCAATGGCAGCACAGTATGATGGAGATCTTAAATGTCAGCACAGTGATGTATGTAGCACACATCCATAAAAAGAATGTGGTTTTATAATCATCTTTGAAATGAAAAAAGCCTGATGCATACCATCAGTTGAAAATCCCGACAACAGCATTCAAGGAGGCCCAGGGTAATTTAGATAATTAATCACAAACTTGGGCAAGCTGTGGTTCTAGGTAGAATCAGTAACTCACTCCCAAGACCTTCTCCAGGATGAGACTGCTATTTCTATCACAGCACTTGTGGAGGACAACAATTTGTTTACTTACAAAATTATAACAGCAAACTTTTCCTGTGCTCTTAACACTCCAGACACTGAATTTTACACATTCAACCATAAAAGAAACACAACTGAATAGTTCCTTGTGAGACAGAGTGAGGAATTTGGACTGCAGATTTCTAATACATAAGGAACATACAAGATTTTTTTTTAATTAAAAAAATAACTTTTATTCTCATTTCCTCAATTAATCAGACATTTTTTAACAAATGAAAAGGCTGTTCAATTCTTTCTGTAACATGTGAGAGATTAAATCTTTTGTTGAAAAGTCCCTGTTTTTATCCAATAGACTTAGGGATGCGAGATAGAGCCATAGGTCCACAAGTTAGCTTGCAAATGACTCCTCGAGGAAAATCAGAAAAGGTTCATTTTATCCTCACTGATATGTTTCCAGTATAAGTGGTGAGGAGGTGTTAGAGAATAAAATAGTGATTTCATGTCATTGTAAAAACTGTGGAACAGTTCAATGCCACGCTTTATTCTTCCTCTAAACTCAGTGTGTTGATTTCTCTGGGTGGAAGCCTGAGAAACACCACCATGTAGTAAAGGCACAGCAGCAAAGGAGGAAGGAAAGATTTATTTGCGCTTCTCTTTCCTCATCTTTATGCTCTAAAAGCCACCAGCTGTCTAACAAGAGTATCTTTTTGTGGGAGGATGACAAGAGAAAGGCAATGAATATGGTAAAGAGAGAGAATTTGATGACCTCCTGCTAGACCCCAGTCTAGTGTGTATCACAAACTACCCAATGAAAAGAGAAACTACAGAAGATGGTGGGGTTATATATATGTATATATATGAGGCTTTCGTAGAGATAACATGTGATTTTGGGGTTCAACCCTCAACTTCTGATGAGATTTTAGATTCCTAATTCCCTTTCTTCTACCCAAATGCCTCTGAATGCAGATCAGACAGGTATTTTGCTTTATGATCACAGCTTTCATCAAGTTAACATACTAAATATGCTCTCTTGAATGGGATGGTGCGGTTAGTTCAGGCAACCAGTCAGATATAGTACTGGGGTACAAAATGTAGACATAAAAAGAAAACAACATAAATTTTGCCTGTAGTAGGTCAAAAAATTGCAAGAAAATAGAACAGATCTTACCGTCTGCTGCAGATCAGGTATTATAATTCGAATCACTAATGTGTTGCTCTGACTGTCTTCCATTCTGCTGCTTGGCTTTTCTGCAGTTGCCCTAATTGTGTCATAAATAGTTTCTTCTTTGGAGCTGTCTGATTCAGATTCAACAGAATAGTCAGAAAAGCTTTGTGCCATTTCATCTTCACTTGATGTCGGGCTACGAGGCATGTTCAAGTTTTTTATCCTGCCCATACAAAGGGGAAAGAGAAAAGTTATAGTTAAAGTCTTAAAAATGAATCAGCTAGCAGTTTTGTTTTCTTGGAAGTAACACGCATTTCACAATGAAGTTTTATGTTTTATCTTCCTTTTACTTCCTTCTGTAATTCATGTGGGTAGGCAGAGTGTAATGGAAATGAATCTGGCTACCAATTTACTACAGAAGAGGAAGAAGGACAGGAGAAGGAAGAAAGGGTACTAAAAGGGAAGATGACCGTTCTTCCCAGGTACACCCAACCTCCGAAAGGATCCAGAAAAACCCAGCATAATTATCAGGTTCTCTGCTAAATAGCACTGTTGTAAAATGTACTTAGAACTAGATCTGGCTTTGAAGCCTACTTCTCCCAGTGCAAAAAGACATTTCAGAAAATTAATTTAGGTGCTAAACTAATGTCGTCCTGTACATCAAGAAACTGTACAGGTAAGGCTTCAATAAAAGACAGTATTTTCAAATAGCAGAATCAACCCAAAAAATGAAATACTACAGGGAGCCAGACAGATGCAAATGCTGCTTTGTGGTTTGTGGCTCATACAACACCCTTTAATATCAACACTACCAAAATCTTTCTGTTGTACATCCTCAAATACAGGTTTTAGAAACATTTTTAATCTGTGGCACAAATTAGGATAAAATAAAATAAAAGTAATATTTATTCCAAAGTAAAGACATTTTTATTCAGAGGTGTCACAGTAAGAACAGCAGAACATTTTCCTTTTGGGTTTTTCCAACTACAGCAGCAAAAGACTTCTCTCTTCCCACCAACTAAAAGCTTCTCCAGGAAATGAAAATTATTATTCTATGGGAAAATGGGGAAAGAATTTATACTGGAAAAAATTGAAAATACCACCATAAACTTTGCAGTGCTTTGTAACCATATACATTTTCAGTTTTCAGAGGCTAGAAAAACATAAACATTTTTTTTGTATTTTCCATGAGAAACCTCCCAAGACAACTCCTTTGCTTTTTAATAAAAAAAATTCCTCAGTTAAAAAAAAAAACCCAACCAATTCCACTGTCAGCTCACATTAAAAGAAGACATTAAAGCAAAAGTAAAGCACAGAAGGGTGAACTGACTTTACAAAGGTCACTCATATACCAGGTGACTGTACTGAGATATCCAAATATATGTGTTCTAGAATGGTCTCACAGTCAGATCCCTCAAAGTTAATACAGTCAAACAATAGCAGGGACTAACAGAACATTTTTTACCACTGTTTCATGATTTAGTTTGAGCCAGCTAAATATCACAACCAGATTACTGATTCCTCTTCGCCGCCTGGTCATTCATAATGCAATGATTACAAACAGTTATAAAAGGCTACTGCTCTCATTTAGCATTTTAAGGTGACCATATGTTGGATCCAGCGTTTACACCAGAGGACAGGCAGTGGCGAGGCAGGCCTAAAGCTTGAGGTCAAGGGCAAGCATTTCCAAAGCACATCACATACCCACATCATCCAGTCTTATTGTTATTTCTGATGAAGGACAAGTCCAGCGTTATTACCCTCAGCTATAATTACTAATGAAGACAAAAACAGTGCATTCAAAAATCTGAAAGCAGGCCAGTTCACAGCAGCTTAATGCAAGGCTCTATTTACAAAAGAAAACTCTTGAGGGAATATTTCATTTTCTTACTGCTTCACTGAACTGTAGATTAATGCTGCTCTCCAAAGCACCTTAAGTCAATAAAAAGCATAAACATTTCAATGGCTTCCTTATTTATCTACCAACGCTAAATCGCATGAAGCCAAAATATAGTACATCGATACACAGTATTTAAGAGCAGAAGAGGTATAACCCAGTGAGTGCAAGGAAAGAGACCATTACACAGTTTGTCTCTCCCTAAAGCCATCTGCCATTTGAGAGCACAATATATTCCAGGGCAATGGATTCAACTCCTGACAGAGAGCAGTAAATTGCAATTATACAGCATACAAATAAAGAGTTGAATTAGGAAAAAAATTTCGCAAGGTTTTGGCAAGTGGATTCACATGCAAAAACTACCCAGAAATATCTCATTATGGAGTAACAAAGGGAAATCACTAGCTGAAGAACCAACTCCAAGGTATCAAGCACTGAAGTTTAATAAATAGCGGGACAAAGAACCCCTTGGAGACTCATCAACAAGGCACTAGCCACCTAATTTTCTGGAATACAGATTTTAAAAAAAAATGCACAGATAACCATGGAAAGTATAATGAAAGACTGTATCCACAGTGGCGAAAAGAATAGAACCTATGCCCCACCAGCGCTACAGAAAAGCAGACCATTTAAATGCCTTCTTTAAACAAGACACTCTAACCATTAGATAAACTAAATCACTGCGGGTCCCAGTGCAGGGGAGATCCTGCCAGGGAGCAGAGGTCAAGCATGTCTCCCTAAATCCACAGACACCTTAGGGCAATTTCGTTGTTTGGCTCTTAAGTTGCATGGAAATGGAAGATACCACCACTTGGTAACCAGAGATGCTTGCCATCATAGTTCCCACAGGGAAGTTGTTACCTTTTAGGAAGTGTTTCAGTTTTGTCCCAGTGATATTCCAAAGACTTTTCCTCAACCAAAACTATTAGCTCAGGAGAAGTAAGGCAGATTGACTGGCTTACCTAGGCTTGTACAGCAGAAGGAAATACAGCACCGCAGGTTCCTAATTCCCAGTTGGCATCAGTTCATTAGTTCAAAAGGATGTTATACAGCTAAAATACAGATTAGTTTTTGCTGACATGATTGTCTGGGATGCCTTCTTTCATTTTGTTAAAAATGCAACAGATAGTATGTTTACTATAGTTAAACTGTGTTTTATAGCAATGTGGTCCATCAGTGGCTGCTTTCAGTAAAGAGAAGTACCGAGTGAAGAAAAGTTTCTCTGTAGACAAATAAAACCAGATTTCCAATGATTTTGGAAGTAAACTCACAACAGAAACTACCACCACAACAGTCTTTGCTCCACCGAACACCCTCTGTCCACATTTTCGACTCCTGTACGTTGAGCTCCCCGCATGTCCCAGCCCCGGGCGCTCTCCTTCCTTGGCCCCTGCACATCCCCTAACCACTGGCTGAACAAAGCAAGCACGACCTCCAGCTGGTTAAACACCACTTCTGAGGCAGGAAGGCTGTAAAACAGTTGGAAGATGAAAGAATAGAAGGATGGCTATATGCTTACCTTACTACTGTACTTTTCCCTCAGGACCTTGCCCTTCAGCTTCACGGGAGCACTGGGATGTTTACTCTGCCTCTATAGCTATTGCCGGGTTATGTTTCTCAGGCCAACAGGCCAGATGACCTAAGTTGAGCTCAGAAGATTGCTGCCTTCCCCTCACAGATGCTATTTTTAGATTCTTTTTTCTTTCCTCTATCCAGCCAGCAAGTTTCACAAAATCTACAGAAATTTCTTATCCTGCTATTTGTTACCACCCCACCATTCAGGAGAGTTTGAATATGAAGCCTATGAATAAATTAAAAACAAAAGAAACCATGGGCAAGTAGCATGACCAGCTAACTGTCTAAAAAAAAGACTAAGAGCGAATTATAGAGGACTGGAATTAAAACAGTGCACAGATTACGAAAAGGCAAGAAATTCAACTCCCAGAGCTCGCTCACGCTCTATCCAAATGGTGTGTGTGCTCCAGTGAGTGCAAACTGACACAGCAGGGGAAAAAAGCAAGAGCAGCGTCACTGATCCACTTTTTGGAGCCTTATGGTTGTTAAACATCATATGAAAAGAATTTATTAAATGTATATGTTTAAGTTAGTTTAAAATAATCTTAAATATTATAAACTTGATATTTACTAAAGAGTTTAAAATATCATTGATACAGACACACACTGGGCAGGGCATCTTCATTAAACATAGATGTATTATAAGATACACAATGCACTTGCACACTACAAAAATCATGGTTTAAAATCTTCAACTTAATTATGGCTATGTGCAATTTTGTTGATCCTGCAAAGTAACAAATCCTCCTATCTAGTTTCATGTTGGTAAATATGGAACATAATGATATGTACACACACAAAAGCCTGTTTTTTTTAAATATCTGTCCCATATAAAGTCCCTTCCCCGTTGTATCTTATGCCAGCACCAGCAAGTATGGCGAGTGCAGGTGTGTCTGTCCAGTTTGCCTGGAGCAAACCCAGCAGTCAACATATACCCAACAACCCCCAAAAGCGAAGAGGTATGTGCAGAGAGATCCTGCTCCTCTGCAGTGCTTCTCCAGCCACCATCACTGCAAGAGTTTCTCCGGTGGGAGCAGAACGATGCTGCAGCAAAGGCTCCCCCTGAGTTTCTGCAGTGGGCTAGATGAACATATGGCGAGACAGAAGAAAATGCACCCCTAACATCTAGAGTAACTTTTGGTAGGGAAATCACAATAAAGGACATTAAAGGATGCAATTCTTCCTTCCCCGACCTGTGAGATTTTGGGTGTGTTACCGTGTGAAGGTAGGCTAGGGTCTCACATGAGCGGCCATTTCAGACGAATCACAATAGTTATTAGTTCTCCTCTAAAATACAGCTGAGGCACACACATCAAACGTCTTGTCCAAGGCCAACAAGGCTAGATCTCAGAGCAAGGTTTCAAATTCAAGGGTCACTGGCTCCTAGTCATGATAAGAACAATCTATTTTTATATAAACATTCATTTGCACAATAACAGTCCTGTTGCCTGCAGGGAGAAGTCCTCTAGACTGCTATTGTCAGGCGAGTTAAAAATGTACCTGTGGGAATATCTCAGACACAGAGTCGGCATTGTTATGGGTTGAGTAATGCCATTAACCAGACTGTGAGAAAAGTTTGCTGTTAGAGTAACAGCAACTGCTAGAAAGAAGTATTTAATAATTAACTCTGAAGAAAAACTATTCAGAAAAGGGATTTCCGCCTGTGTAAAGCCTGCCAGAGGTTGCATTCTACGGCTTTATTCAGGATCATATATATTAGCTCAAGAACCAGCCCACCAAGTTACTAAATTAAAATGCTGGAGATCAAGCATTGCCTTTTCTAATTATATAAAAACAAAAACACATTTCAGACAGAACTGAAAGTGGGGGTGTGCAATCCCAACACACCATGCGTTTCACACCTCTCCACAGTTCTGCAGAAAAGGTCGTGTAGAAGAAAATCTGAATTGAAGACCGACTCCAATCGGTAATTTGCAATTTGATGCGGTCAATCTCCACTTTGCACTCTTACTTTAAAGCTGGCAATAACCAGCGTTGCCTCCCGGAGAAGCAATCCCACCCTCCCTCACTCCCCGGACCACTCCACTCTTGCCCCCAGACTGCTTTAATCTCTGCACTAACACGAACACTGAAGCAGAACAAAGCATCGACCCAGGTTAAACACCAGCTTTTTTTGGTTTGGGAGGTTAGTTTCAGTATCCATCACATCTCTGAACTGGTTCACTATGCAAATGTTTGCATAAGCAGCAGGAGGAAGATGGCAGAGGGCCAGAAGCAAACAGCCAGGGCATGAAAAGGGCAGAACCACTTTTTCCAAAGACAGTATTAATGCTTGCCAGCATAAAGTGAATCTGAGATGCCACTGCCTAAGTGACAGGAAAGAAATCTATATAAATACAGCCTTCTGATTAACTCTGATGAAAAGCTGTCAATTGTTAGTACCGAAATACCGTAACTCCAAACAGAACAGCCTACTGAAACGCACTGGTACAAAACTCATCCAGGCAAACGCAAAACCTAAAGGAATACATCTACAAGAAGAAAACCAGAACATGCACAAGGAATGTTAACCAGGCCATAGCAAATCTCAGGGGAGACAAGGCACCTGGAGCTCCCCCAGTTGTCCCAGGCCCACCAGACAAGGAAGCAGCTTTGGTGTTGATGTGACACCACGTAAAGCTGTGCTGGTCAGGCTCCAGTCCTGGGGGCCTTCCGCAAGAGGACCAGGACAGTCTCCAATGCTATCTTTATCCTGTTAGGAAAAACAGTGGCGAGGCAGCAAAGCGAAGCAGTGCTCCCTTGGGCAGTGCCAGGCAATGCCCCTTGCATACAGGACCCACAGATGACGTGCTACCAGGCTCAGCACTTCCCAATCTCTGCATGCTTTCGTGCTACTGAAATGTCTCCCTGCCAGACTGCAATGCATGTGCCATTGCAGATGCTGACTTAGAAAGGCTAAATCACAAAAAATACTCTCTTGGGGCTCAGGAGCTCAGAAGATATCCAAGGGTCAGCAAGGTCCACTTCACTCCACATGGCCTCAGGGCCAGGGAACACCTCCTGGTCTGATTTTATTTAGAAGTATAGATGTAGTTTCAGAGACTGACAAATAAAGAACGATGACATGTATGAAGGCTCTAAGAAAGAATCTGTTATCCTGCAGTTCCCTTGATCTGCCTCCGTAAAATGGGGCAACTGATTCTCATGTCTTCTCTGAAGCACTTCAACTCTGTGGAAGAAAATGCTGGAAACCCAAATCACTCACACTTTATTCGAAAAAATCCCCCTCCATGGTAATTACCTAAACAAATTTAATCATACACTATTTTGCTGTTCACAACCCCCATAATTATGGCTTTAGTCCCTATACACCAGTCCTTCACTTAAATTCACTTTGGTTATGCCGTCTGGTAATGCATTTTTGATCTCTCTGTTAAATAACTGAAACATCCAAATAAATATTTTAGAAGATATGTGCCGAGGCATAAGTAATAACGTACCGGAATGCCAAGCAAAATTCCCTCTTTACTCTTCTCTGAAGCTGTTGTTTCTCAGCGTGACATCTCTTACTTCAAAACTTAAATATTGATTTGAAATCAGTATTGAAAATCAATGGTCATATCCATTTGTTCTCACTTGCACCACCAGAAGATTTTTCTAACTGCCCTGTTTAAGGGCAGATTTATGTAGTCCTTGATTTCTTTGCTAGGTGATCTGCAAGGTGACAAATCATTTTGCAAAAGGGCTCAAGAGTGACNCCCTTTTTTTTTTTAAGGAAACAAAAAAGAAGAAAATTGAGTGAAGTAATTGTTGAACTGGCTTCTTATTTCTGAGGCAGCTTGTTATCCCTTGTTCATGTATATTTGCACAGCCCAGACTTGCCAAGAAGAAGCGAAGCCCCATTAACTTGTGGTATTTAAATTCTTAAATACCAACATCGTATGATTAAAGTGGGTCTTATGATCAGAGTGTAAAAAGTAATTTTTTATTTTTTTTTAAACAGATGTATTACACCATTAGCACTCCTGTGCACATACAAAATCTACACATGCAACCTATTTCTGCAAATACAGGGGAGTTTTCTAAAAGTTTCTTCAGTTTCCAAGTAGCTGTGGACGCTAAAATTCTCCTTTGTCCTCTGTCTGTTCTACTAAGTATTTCTTTTGCTTGTAAACTATTCAGTCGGTCATGGTATCTTCACAGAAATGCTGAAGTTCAATCAGGCAGATGCAGAGAGAGGGTTTTGGGAAAGATAAATACAAAGACTCCAGGAGACAAGCATTCATTGTACTGAATGAGCAAGGCTGGAAGTCAGGCAGAGAAGCAGATGTAGAAAAAGCTTAAAAACATTTGAAGTAGAAGTTCAACAGTTGAAAACAGCAAAACATTTGAAGTAGGAGTTCAACATAAGAAAACAGAACCTGCTAGAAGAAAGAGGAACCAGATGTAAAGATTTAGCACAGAGCGGCACAGTTAGGTTGGTTAAAATGGTTAAAAATCTTTAATAAAAACCCAAAAAGATTCAAACATGTTACTAGGGGAAACATGGCAAGTATTTATAAATGTTAACCACAGTGAAGTTTACAGTAAAGGCCAACTCCCACTGGCAATATAGTATCTTAAGTGCCTTCTTTTAAGCACCTGCAAGGTCTCCAGTGCAATTCTCTCTGACCTTTATTTAAAGGTCATTCTTCCAGACACGGAATTATGGCCAGTCCCGCAAGCCCCAAGGCAAGTAGCTTCTAGGCTCTGTTCGTTTCTATAGTTGTTTTTAATATGGCCTCTAGTTTTGCACATTTATGAGAACTTCCATTTTCCAATAGGTAGACTAACAAACAACAGTACTCTTAAGTCGTTCTTACATACTGCTTGCAATGGATACTATAGTTTACCTAGCGCAAAATCATAATGCACTTTGAAGTATTAAATAAGAGACTGCATCCCAAAGCAGTTGCATACTCTTACTTGTAAAAACAAATTTCAATGTGAAAATTGATCTGTTCAGGATGTCTTAACCCAGAATTCTAAAACACTTTAAACAGATGTTAAGCAAAAGAAACTAAATAAGTAGCAGCTAAATAACAAATTCAACTATGATGAAAAACAACAAAACTTTTTAAGATAATGCACCAAGCATCCCAAAGTTCACCAGCATCCCAAATCTGAGATGTGTCTTCGTGGACTCATGAATTCAAGTAAATACCCCTTCCTAAGAAAGCAGGGTTGGGCCTGTCGTAATCTTTATATTGTTGATCTCGTTAGGAGCAAAACTATATAAAGTAACCTTCTGAGATCCTTTTCAAGCAATTTCATACCTTGAACGGGGAATCAACCATGTATGTAATCCTACTGCAGTCAACAGAATTACTTTAGGAGTAGCTCCAACAAGACTTGACCCCTGCATGTTGTGTTCATGAGCAAAACAGCCGGGGTAAGCTATAAAAAGCCAACATGAAACATTGAAAAGTTTATCCAGTTCTGGATCCAGTAAGGCATTTCTTCATAATATGACAGCTTTTCAGTTATCAAGCCAGGAAAATATGCTACGGATTCAGCTGTTACACTGACTCTGTCCCCAGTACAAAGTACAACTTACAAATATTTACTGGCATGAAGCATATTTGCATATAGTAACTGGAGATGTCAAAGTTGCAAACTTCAGCAATGCAAAAACAAAAAAACCAAAAAAAATTCCCCTTCAGTTATCTCAAATAAGAATGATACAATGAGAATAACTAGCTGTGATTTGATCTCGAAGTAATGTGGAAGTATTGCACCACTTCAATTTTAAAAAGTCATTATCTATTTATAAAAGATGGATATAATGGTCACTTTGGTTTCCCAGAAATTTTCGTCATAAAACAGAAGCATGTAAGGCAAGCAATTTTATCTTCTGGCCTTTCTGTTTCCAGCCTCTGCTTGCACTTGACTGCGTAAATATCAAAAAGATTACAATATGTTGGAAGGGAAAGGACATAAGAGAATTTAAAAAGATTTACAACAGCAATTTGAAAAAAATTCAAACCTTGTTGAACACATTTACCTCAGGTTCATCTCCCTGGCGGACAAATCAGCTTAGATGCTTGTTAATTTGCATTTTATGCTTATCAACCTTTTTCCTCTTTATCCATAAAGAAAACATTTTTGTGGTAATTCAAATGCAAACATAATGAAATGTTAACAGAGAAGCACTGTTGCTGTCTTGTTATGTAGATTAGATCAGGTCCTGAGAGTAGATAAAGCAGATTCCCTCTCCTCCTTACATATGGGTTAGCATTTAGAGTTCGCTATAAAGTTTAACCTGAATTTGCTTCAGATGCAATCCTGATGGGTGCTACTATGTTACTTTAATTTATTTGCTGTGTTGCCAAAAATAGTCTCATTGTTTGCATTATTTTAATCGAAGAAATAATATGCCAGTTAAAAAAGCAAAGCTTCAAATAGATGCTCTATTTTTCTTATAAAACGACAAGTTATCTTTGTCCGAGAGCTGGCTGAAAAAAATTCAATTACCCTTTCTTGTTGTGTGTGTTGGGGTTTTTCTTGTTTAGTTTCAACAAATTCATTTTTATTTCAACTCAGCAGGAAACAGCCCTTGAAGTTTGTAGAGGACCCTGGGTACCCAATGTCTTCAGTAGCCTGCTAGGTGGGATTTGGGGCACAGATCTCAGACTCTCCAGGTCTGCAAATCTGGGGCAGTCCCCCACCAAAATGCCCTGTAGTTGGAGATTTCCAAGTTATGCCACTCCAGTGCAGTGCTCTAGGGAGGACACCGAAATACGGGAGTTTTGTTCCAAAGCTCAAAGAAATCAAGTTTTGAAATACAGAAATCCTCCACAAGATAGAATTTTTTTTCTATATATAGATCTTCTTAACTAGAGCAGTCTGCAAGCTGTCAAATGCAGAGACCAGTTTCATTGATCAGCTTCATTTGTAGGTAGGTTTCATTTGAGTGAAACTACTATGAGGGTCCAGAAATCCCAGATCAGGTGCAGTTGTACCAACACAGGTCAAGTCGTGACCATTATTTTTCATGTCAGCAAGTATGTTGGCAATACACGAGGCAATATAGTAGGCGAATGAACATCTAGTTCAGTTGCTGCCTTAATTTCTGAACAGCTGAGCAGGAACAAGCCCTGGCCTCCGCTAGGACCACTAAACTAACTTACGTAGAGAGGAGGGAAAAAAGGCAGAAGGAACTACCTGGCCTTCATGTACTTAATTTCTGTTCTTAATCAAGAGGGAAGCAATAAACAAATGGTGACCCAGAAAGGATGCGCACACTGTAGAAGGACTAGGGCAGGTGACCGGCCCTTGGTTTAGCCAAACTCCAGTGTAAGCAAAGCCATGTGCCGTGTCCTCACTATCTCTGCGCCCATCTGTGTATGTCTGCAGCAAATATCCCTGCTTCCCAGTGACAGATGGTCTCTGGGCTTCTCTTATCCTAACTGCAGAAAAACTCACCTGATTTTTTTCAGAGGAAATTTTGAAAAAGGAACTCTGCTGATCTTATCTGTGTCTTGCGTGCCTATTTTCCAACCCAAGGTAAGCATATCTTGGGCTTTAACTTATACTCCAGCCTGTGCAAGTGAGACTGTGCTCATGGCACAATTAAGGACCTTCTTTAGGATTGTGCACGTGAACGATGATGGTGATGGCAGACTGGGGAAAAATATCTGCAGGCTCAGAAAGGTTAAGAGATCTGCCAAGATGACCCAGGCAGCACAGTGATTCTGTAGAAGAACTGAGAAATAAATTATTCTCCTGACCTTTGAGATTTTGGTTCAACTCATTGTAAAGATAAGAAACTTGTTTTTACCAAAGTATATCTAGCCAAAATTTAGGCAATCAAGACACAATAAAACTGATTAAAAGAAACCCATTTCCTGGTTCTGACTGACTACCAACATTCAATTATTACCTTCAGTAAACAGCTCAAGAAATAAAAGACCCCTTCTGAGGCACGAAGCAAACGGAACGAGATACATGTTTATGACTTTTACACAGAACTAGGGGAACAAAAAATATAAAGAATACTAAATACAGAAAGATTTGTAACAACCTTTTCGAGCTTTCTTTACTTAAATGCCAGGTGTAGCTTAAAATTTAATATTAAAAATAAATAGCATACTAAATCACCCTGGGATAACTTCTTACAGTACTTCTAATTTAGAGACAGAGTTTAAAGTACCAACAGTACTGTTTTTCTGAAGTAGACCTCTCTCAATGCAGAATCAAGACGAACACCAGCTTTCATGAACACAATGACAAGGATTCTTTGTTGTGCCTTAGTCATACAATCATCAAGCCATTTGGGTCAGAAGGGTCTCCAGAGGTCTTTAGTTCAACCTCCTGCTCTGAGCAGCTCCAGCGACGAGATCTGCTTGGGCTGTTCATGCCTTTATCCAGGTCTGTCTTGAAAACCTCCAAGGGCAAAGACTACATAACCTCTCTGAGCAACCTCTGCCCAACTGTCTTCCTGGGGAAAAAGATTTTCCTCATACCCAGTCTGAACTTCTCTTGTTTCAACTTATGACTGTTGTCTCTCATCCTTCTGCCATGCACTGCTGCAGAGAGGCTGGCTCTGTCGTCTCAGTGTCCTCCTGCAGGTCTGGGCTGCCTGATGCTCCCTGAAAACTCTCTTCTCCAGGCTGCGCAACCCCCTGTCCCTCAGCCTCTCCTTGCAGGACAAGTACTCCAGCCTCCAGCCTCTCGGAGGCCCTCCACAGAACCTGCTCCAGTTTGTCAACATCCTTCCTGCATTGGCAGGGGGGTGTCCAAAACTGGACACAGTACTGAAGATGAGGTCTACCATGTGCCAAGCCAAACGGTATAATCACTTTTCTCAATCTGGTGGCTGTGCATCTTGCCAGGACAGCCCAGGCTGATGTTAGCGGTTGTTGCTGCCAGGCATACTGCTGGCCCATGCCCAGCTCGCTGCCTGCCTGGGCACCCCAGTCCCTCTCCTCAGAGCTGCTCCCCTACCAGCCAGTCCCCACCTGCACTGCTGCAGGGGCTCTGCCTTCACCGGTGCAGGACTTAGTACTTCTCCTTGTTGAATTTCACATAGCTCCTGCCAGCCCATTTCTCCAGCCTGCCTTGGTCCCTAGGGATGGCAGCCCTGTTCCTCCAGTTCGATGCCATCTGCAAACTTGACGAAAGCATGCTCCATCGCCTCCTCCACGTCAGAGATAGAGATAAGGTCATTTTGCCCTCGTACTGAGGCATGTAACAAAGCCGTGACCAAACCATTTACAAAAACTTGACCCTACGAAGAAGGGCAAGGTGAGGACTAAGTTTAGAAACAACACCGGCAACCACGCTGGATGTATGGACAGCTTGGTTTTACTGAGGCCAACAGCAAAGTGCTGCACTTGTATCTGTATTTTGTCTTTAAATAGAGCTGTAAGGGTTAAGACAAAACCAAAATATTAACCTAGAACTGCAGCTTAGGTCTGTAACCCCAAAGCTTCCTGAAAGTTAGCGTATAAGCAAACATACATTTTGCAATCATTATGGTCTCACATATCTACACGCTGCAAAACATACTCACAGGTATAAAGTTTTTTCAACCATACAAGTACATGCTGGCTGTTAAACCTACCACTGATGATATATTCCATTCTTGTGCTTTCCAAGGGGACATCCCATTTAAAATTGTCATTGACTGAACAGTCCAATCTATAGTTTACAACAGAGATTCGGGTAAATTTCAGCATCATCAAAAGTTCTGGATTGGTTTATAACACGTACAGTAATTTCTTTACAAAGTCTAATTTCTACCTGTTTATGTAGGTCTCTAATTCAGTCACAGATACTGTAAGTCTTAAAATGAGGCTGTTGGAGAACCAGAAATACTTTAAACGAATTTATTTCTAATTGACTAGATTTCATGTTGATTGTACTCCTGTAAGACCTGATTAAGTGAATTCATTACCATTTATAATTTTGTGACAGCATACTTTGGAGATTCCAGCCATGGAAATTATCAGACTCTGATCAAGATATGCAAACTGAATATAAAAGCACTTAAAAAAAAAATATCTTGACTGAATCGTGATGTAAAATATTACTAATAAAAAACGGCATCTCTTGAACTCCAGGTATACTACTATCAGCTTCTGCCATTAAGGAAGGATTCAGTAAAAGTTCTTACTCAATGCTCCATAGGTATGGAGCAGCTGCTGATACAAGATTTCACGGTCAGAAATGTTTGTGATGGCCACCCATATGGGACCACGCTTCCCTAAGAGTGAAGAGCAGTAATGCCCAGGAACACCATGCTTGAAAGGACTGCCAGTTTTCTATAAAACTGGGGGCGGGGGTGACCCTATGAGATGCACCTTTGGTTTTGCTTAACTTCTTTCTATTTTGATGCTCAAATATTTCCCTGTGTATTGCTAATCTGAACAATTTCTATGCAAAGCTCATTTCCTAACACTGCTGTTGATGCTGTCAGAGCTACCTATCCCTGCACCTCATTATAAGAGAAGAACAACGTCTAGGCAGCTCTGCTTACTGTATAATGCAGCTGTGCAGGGAAGGAAATAATTAAGGCCATCATGTGAACCAAATCCTTCAGGACATACCCATTAATGAGATTTAGTTATCCCACTCTGCTTTGCTGCTTGCAGGAACGAAGGAGGCAGAGACAGAGCAAGAAAAACCCTCCTTTTCAGCATTAATATAAAGCCAGAAATATACTTTGTTCAATTCACACTTTTAAAGGAAAGAAGTAATAGAGATTTGCTATTAGGTTTTACGTCTGCCTCACATTCTCCCTTGGATTTTATGTAGTTTGCCTCACAGGTTTTTTTTACACTTGCCATCACTTAGCTGCCTCACCTCAAAAGTTTTCCCCAGGCCTTAATAAATCTAAACTCCTCTTCTCCACATGGTTTTTCAGCCACACATGGGGAGTGACCATTTCTTCCCCTTTCGTGGTACTGGAAGCATATCAGAATTTAATTTTCTTAGACACTTTCATTTTTACTTGATGATTTTGACACTTCTCCTGGCTCTCCCTGAGGTCACAGGGAGCCACCAGCTCCTCCCCAGGTTTTTGTATGAGATTTCGGGTTGTCTCCAAACTTTCCGCCCAACAGAACAGGTCACCAGGGGCTGCTCCCTCCCACTGCAAACCTGCAGCTAGTTATCAGTATGCTTGACATCTGCATTTCCTACCATTACAGCTTGCCTTTTCTTGCCATGCAGGGCTCCCCCCACATCTCCACAAGGCACACTAGGCACCAGAGCTGCACCACCAGTGCCTTGGCAGGAGGACCAGGCAAAGTGGGGTGGCTCTCAGACCATTTCTTCTTGCAGCAGTGCCCAGGCTGCTGACTTGGCTGCCCAGATCCATGCAGGTAGCCAGGATGCAGGACTGGATCCCCTGTCTTCTAGCCTGAGGAAGACTCATTAACTCATAGCAAGTCAGAAAGACTACATACAAAATAATGGTTTTTTATATCAAAAAGAACCAAATACATATATATAATTACAATATTTTGTATATTGTAATAAAGGCTGTTAAATATATATAGGTATGTAAAAAAAAAAACCCAAACCCTAACCTAAAGACTCAAAACCAGAGACTGATAAGTGCAACAAAGACCTAAAATGTTTTTTAAGAAAACCACAGAACTGGGATGAAAGTTCCATTTCACTAACTACTCAAAGCACGTGAAGCACAGAGGAGTTTTTACAGCCTATATCAAACATCACTGTCACTGCTGGCCCTCACTATGAAACAGCACAGCGTGCTCAATCATGAATGTCTGCTTTTCACATCTGCAGTGTCTGTGACTGCTATGAATGTAAATGGGAAAGAACGACATTAAAAAAAACCCAAGATTGAAAAGGTAAGCAAAGGCCTTACACAATCATATCCATATTTTAAACTATATTTCAGTGTTTATACATTATCAAAGGTAGTTATGAGTAACTGTTGTTCCTTATGCTTCAGACTTATTTGAAAGGTAGTTCAGCCATACACTGATAAGGCCTTTCCGTTTCCCACAAACATTTTAGTAGTACTGGGCAAGTAATTTAAAAATTGAGCAACTTAACTTTATTTTCCTGTTCTTAGAATTATTTCACATATTTCTTTTCACAAACCACACTTTCTCACTTCTGTATCCAATTCAAGTGAATTACCAGGGAGTGACAGCGTGGGCTCTGATGGATTATTTTGGTCATGCCACAGCCTAAAGACCAGCTTGACTTTTGAAAAGCTCCTAACCACAACTGCAAACTCACTCAAATGTTTCAGCCAATAAAACATAGTTATTCACATCAACTCAACACACTGTCAAATACAATACTTAAAATCCAAATTTGCGCATCTGTTTCTGTACCGTTACCTTTCTCTTTTGATTGGCATAAGTATCTTTGATAGTGGCACTACCACAGAAGCAGTCAATTATTAAATGCCTGATGAGCTAGAAATTTTTGTTGTGCCGGCCTTTGAGGTAGATGTATTTTTTAAATCTTTCTCTCCTTTTTCCATTTCTACAGACTACTGCTCCAAATTACACTACTTTGTGTCACCACACACTTTACAGCAATCCATCTCACATATTTTACATAATTTTTGTATTTACACTTTCTTTTCAATGCTTGTCCAAATATACTGTTAGGACTCACTATCTTATCTTTGATCTGTGTTCGTAACGTGCATTAACACAGATACCTGCAGCAGCTAATGCAAGAAAAGGCACCTTCAGTTTCTCTTCTCACAGAGAAAATGCGTTTTTTACTTTTCAGATCATACAGAAGTATCCAGCTTTACCAAAGGAAATCTAATTTTAAATCACTGGGGTTTTTGTTCTAGTTTTCTGATTTCTGAGTTTAAAGTTTCTATTTACTTTGTAGTGATTGAACTGGAAGCCAATAAAATAATTTTAGTTTAAGAAATTGTTTAGCATAAAAAGTTGTAAGTCGTCTCTGGAGTACTACCAAAAATTTTTAATTTGTGTTTTAAAAGAATCATAGAAAAGATAAGATTGAAAACAAAAAAAACAAAAAAAGAACAACAACAAAAAAACCCCACCCAAAACCCAAAAAACAAGTATGTAGAGACTCAAAGCCTTTTTGAGTAGAAAACACTGAAAATGCGGCATTTGGAGAAGATAAAAAAAAAAAAGAAAAAGATACAAGGAACATGTTTGTGCTGTATCACAAGAGGCTCTACACTGACTCACTAGTCCACCAGTCCTCACGTAACTGTATGACAAGGGCATTACAGCACAAAACCCCAGAAATTCTTTATCCAAATCTAACATCAGTTGCAAATTTACACTGAACTCATTAATAAATTGCTCCTAGGAAAAAGATAGGGTTTAAACATGTCTAATACAAGAAGTATTATAACATTAGTCTACCTGCTAGTTCATATTTAAAGTATATTCAGTAGGAGGAGGAAGAGAGCTGTTATGTGTGAGGAGAAAAGTTTACAAGATCTGCCAGCCCTCTACACTACAGGCTAGTTAAGCTGCAAATTCCTCTGCTCTGAGATCATTCTTGTAATCCCCCCAACACTGTAAAGCAGGATGAGGAACATTTTCCTTATTGGGGATCAAGCAGGTTTTTCAAGAATTTTTGACCACCTGGTTATTGAAATACACCTTTGCAGAATCCAGCAAGACACACGGTTGAGTCTTGGGCTGTAACTGTAGGTGTGCCCACCTGACATGAGTAACTTAAATGATTTCTCTACAAAATTAGTTTGGCACCCTTACCTGTCAATATACAGATGAGAGCAACGGTATCAAGATGATTATCACTCTCTCATCTCAGATTCCTGTAAAAAATACAGAAAGACATAAAGAAGATTGACATGTGGAAAAAGAAATTCAGTGACCTAATGGCCACACTATTTAAAATCTATAAAGCAGAAATGCTCACGGCATGAAGGGGATTTGGATATGTTAGCCTGCAAGAGAGAGAGGAATTTTATCACATTGCAAACTTCCAACTTATTCATCATGCTGTAACATCAATATTATGCATAGCTTTGCAAGGGCAGAGCCTGATGTAACTTCACTCACTTCAGATTGCTTCTGGCAGCGTAAGTCAGTACTAAGGTAAAAATAGGCTCTTTTGGTCGTCAAGAAAGACATTATTTCCGGCCAGATCTGACAGAAGGTGAAAGATGCTGCTCTGCTGTTTCCCACAGACATCTATATTCCTTGATTCAGGTCTTGCCAAAGCACTGAGTGTCCCGGACATTTGGTGCAGCAAGATGCTTGTTTTTTCCCCAAGTCCAGCTGAGATCCAGAAATTATGGTCTGCTGTTTTTAGACCCCAAAGAGACTCCCCAAATCAGCAGACATGTGCTGAGCATCACAGTCCAGCTCTCGGCACAGTAAGGGATAGCCTATAGCTAGCTAACTGATAAGCTCTGAAGTGTGCATGACTAGATTCAAATTTTATTGCCTTCATTGATGGGTAGAAGCTCATGCTGAAAAAAGTCTTGCTTATCATGTATTTTCTCCTTTTACAAATATAAATGGAAGGGAAAATCCACAGATTTCCATTGCGAAAGCAAGTTTGGCAAACTTTTCTACTCTTTGGTGTACGGTACTCCATTAAAAAATAATACTAGATTATGTTACATCTGTTACTTCTAACCACATTAAGAGGTCTAAACAGGCACTCTCTATTAGACACAAGAGAAGTGTAAAGCAGTCATGCAGCTCCAGAAAAAATACAGAACATGACCATAACTGAAACTGGAATTACTCAAGGATAATTCTGTGAACATCATTGGCACCGCACCATTTACTCGAGTATAAATAAAAACTGACTTCAACTCAAATTCACCCGTCCTTATTCTATGCTTTATTAGACCCTTCCTACTGTGCACGTTCAAGTAATAGTTAATGCTACTATGTACATGTATACTCAAACAATTAAGTGTACTTTCAGTGTACTTAGGCCCATTCTTTATTTTAAATAAAGATAGACTTTGACATATTTTACTAAAAATAAACAAACCTATCCAAAAAGTTTTGAGAAGGAAGAAAATACTTACAAATCTGTCTCCAGCACCTGCATAATTCTGCACAACTATTTTACAGCAGCAACAGAAAAAGCTATTGATGGACATTTCCCACACTGAACTACTGTATTTTGTACCACATAAAGTAAGCTGCATTTGAGATTAAACCTAGTAGGTTTTGCATTTTTAGGGTGGGAAATATAAATGTTATCTCCATGATCGTGAAGGTCACAGGAAAGGTAGTTAAGGGAAGATCAGCAGCTGTTTCTCACAAGGCAAACCCCAGAATCCATACAAGGAAAGAAGTCAGCAGACGAAAAGCAAAGCAAAATCAAATAACTAACCAAATAGGGTTCTTAATCTCTGAGATACAGGATAAACTGCTTCCACTTCTGAACTTTCTCTTTTACATGCACCAGCTTTCAGCTTCTAAATGGATCCAGAGACAGAGGAGGAAGAATTACCTGGGACTGGAAATATCCATCACAGATTAAACTTTCCAAAATTGCTCTCAAATGCCGACGCATCTGCTCAACATATTCAAAAAACAAGCTTTGCTGGTTTTAGGGAAGATTATTAACTTGGTCAGTTTTGGATAGATATCGCTAAGATTTACTAAAGGTATATCCGCAGCAATAGCCTGAACCTTAGGCAAATATTTTGGGACCTTATTGGTAAACACCACAAACAAGAAAAGCAACATAAATGTTAAGCATTCAGCTACTGAATACCCCACACAAATAAAAGCTACAGAAATTCATTGCAGAGAATGTCTGCACTTCATTATGGAAGACAGGAGAACGCCAGCAGTTTGTTCTGTGTGGAGGCCAAATTCTTCTATTTACAAAAATTACCCAGCGGCATGACTCCATTTTGTATTTTGGATGTTAACTGATTTTTCACAGTACTCTCCAGAGCTAACCCTAAGGATAAGAAAATCAACATGAAAAACAGTGGTTTGCCAAGAGCTAGGAAAAGCTCTTGAAATGAGAATATTTGCATATTGTGAATTCATAGAAAACCAATTAAATGGTGCCAATACTGGCTTCTTAATGAGGCTGGGTGAGGTTACACAGCGGAGAAAGACAGCATCGTCGGGGAAGTGAGCAACTGTCCTACCTTCTGTTTCTGCAAAAGGATTCTCTTGCCACCCATACAGAGACAAAAATTACTGAGTCCCCCTCAGATGCTTTTTCCTCTCTTCAAGCAAAGGATCAGTAGAGCAGAAGCTCCTCTACACCTCAGAGTCTCCAATGCATCCCTAAATAAATCTCCGTGCTGTGAAATCCCAAGTTACTCGCACATCCCTAGCACTTACTACTGCAACAGGTTTCTCTTCAAGACACTGCTTTTATGTGTGGCTGGGCAAGAGCTGCACACGCAGGCTCATCCATCCCTCAGGCGACACATCAAACATGACAGGCAACTGCTGACCTCATGCCTTTCCCGCCGTGGTAGCTCTAGTGTGGGTCTCTCCTACACCTAATCGCTCATTTTTAATGCATTTGTAGGAACATAAAACCTTCAGAGATTTCTGTACCTTTAAAAAAATTTAGCTGAAGTTGAGCAATAAATTCAAAAGCCATTGGCAAGTAGAAGGGCAAGGACAAGGAGGGGAGAAAAGACTGACAGCATGGTCACATAAGCCATTTTCCTCATCAAATCAATCTAAAAAACACCAAACCATTAACTCCCAGCCAAAACAGAGACAAACAGTGTGGTTAGTTATTTTCACGTGATTCAGTGCTGTACAGTGAAGAGATCTGACATTTTTGCAGTGTGCAATATAGCAACAGTAACTTGGTTCAGGGAGCAGCATAGCTGCAGCCATGCAGTATTTATAGTCCTCTCTCCTCAGCTTCTTACTGCTGCTCCTTTCCCCTCAGCAAATTAGCCAGGATGCTGCTTTCCAAACACAGTGTGCTGCAGCTGCTTCCACTGCCCAAGGAAAGCCTTCGCTTAAATGTTCCCAAAAGGGCACAGGTCAAAACTTCCCCTGGATTTGGCAAGTTTGAAAATTAGAAATGTTCCCATATTTGTATGAGTTTTCACAAGTGGAATGAAAATGTCAAAATTTTCACATTCCTTTTTTTTCATGGTAATATGTACATTTAATGAACCTCCTATGATCACCTTGTTCGTGGGCGTTTCTCTATGCCTAGGTGCACAGCTAGGAAAGTAAAAGTTACTAACTAATAAGAGCAAAGCTCAAGTAAATTCAACTACTGAGTGGATAAGGCACGTCTATAAGCTCCTCGGCAGACAAACATGCATTTATCCTGCCAGTATTCTGACTCCCACAAACACGTCAACAAAAATCATACAACCATATTGGCAAACTCGAGTCAATATTTCTGCATAACTTCTTAACATTATTTCAATGCCAGAGCAGCCCCAGTTTGTTTCTGAACTGAGTCCCAGGTGACCAGCCAGCTTATCTGCACAGATGTCTGCACAGCCACAGAGAAACATCCATCTCTGTAAATTTGTTAGCATGGCACAGAAAATGGATATACTGAAACACTCAAAATGAAGTAGTTGGGAGTACTCAACTACAGGATTAGCATGTTTTAATTAATACAATTTAAAACAACACATTTCATTAATTTATCCCTAACTTTTCTGAACACAAACAGCCCTTTACAATCTTACAATACAATGCTAGCATAACATCCTAAGTGTTCCTTCTCTGTTGTCATGTACACAAAAACGTCATCAACCTTGAAGACCCTCTTAGTTGCACATAAGCTTACATTACTAGCAGCTTCTGAAATCAAAAATAATTTACATGACGTCTACAGATTGTGAATACCAGAAGAGTTCACATGACTACAAAATACTTTACACGACCCAGTTTAGTAAAACACCGCTAAAGCAGTCCAATTATGCTACATGCAAGTACTAACTGCTGCTGTAACAGTACACTCCTATAATTTATAGAGAGCTGAAGGCACTGTGCACTGTAAGGCTCCAGGCAGTCCATTAGTTTAGTAATACTCAGAGACTCCCAGATGTCTTTAATACTAATAGAACCCAAACACGCACACCAAATTCTGTACTTTTTTCCCATGTTAAATTGAGAGCTCAAATACTGAGGTATGTACTAGGACCAAGGCTTGCATCTCTGGCACATACATCCATGATGGATTCAAATGCTGCTTGAGAGAGACTTAATAAGAAAATCTGATTTGATTGCAGCCCAGCAAAGAACTAAGCAACAAGCTGAAAAATGAATTTAGCAAGGGAAGAGCTATATGAGATTTTGCGAGACTACTGTCATCTAATTCTGCCATTACGTAAAGCCAGAGCAAACAAAGAAAGTCTGTTCACAAGGTTGAAATGTGAACAGCATCAGGAAAAGAGTTCGAGGAAGTAGAAAAATAGTTATTTTATTCATCAGGAGAGACCACATGTCTGTATATATTCAAAATTCAGAACAGAAAGAACTCCACACGGACCTTTTTAGAACTAAATATGAAGTCTACAGCTGCTTGAACACTTACTGAAATGAATTCACATATTTGTGACTCTCTGGGTTTTTTGCTATGCTCAACTACTCTAATCATTTTTTCCTCAGCAGTCTAAACATAACGGCTTAAATGCTTGTATATTGTGTGGTAGCAGAGAATGGTCTTCACAAATGCCAGATGCTTTGCAGCTTCAGATTATTCACTACTTATGGCAGCAAGTTCATGCTAGCAGCAAAAAACAAAATTTAACTCCTGTCCAAATACAGACAATATAAATATGTACTGTTAATTTCATATACACTAAAGACACAGAGAACCTTCACAGTCCCACACATTGCCTCTTCAAAGACACTCAACAGACACAGGAAAATGGCAGCATCAAGAATTTGGGCAACAGAATATGCCAAAATGAGACAAGTTAGCACAAAACCAGGGATGTTCCATGTAAGTGCAAAGCAGACATACAGAAGAGATCCCTCAGCTACCCCTTCCCACCCAGGCACCAGACAGCTTTTGCCAATTCCCTGGACTTGGAGGAGGAGGGAAGACAAGGTGCAAAGTTGTGAGCAGGACATTATCCCACCTATCTGAGCTGTGCTCAGGGTCCCCTCACTGGCCAGTTCAGCAGACCCAGATCGTTTCCATGACAGACTCTGCCTGGACCATGCAACAGCACAGGACTAAAGAAGGGCTATTTTCACTTTTCCTAGTTTTGTGCAATGTTCATAACCCCACCTGGACCTGTGTTACAGCTGACTTGATTTTACTGGCCCTTATTCAACCTGTTTCCAAAATATTTAGCAAATTAAATAGTCATTTGACCTCACTTACTAGTTTTGACCTGTATGCAAACTTTGGATTTCTTAACACCTGGCCATGCATAATGCAGAAGGAGTAATGCACAAGTGAAGTTAAGAGTATATACAACGAACGCCCTTGCTGAAGCCCACTGACACACTTTGTATCTGTTCCACAGCCACACAAATTGAGCGCTACTGGCCGGAAGATTATGACCACTTGCATTTGGAAGCCAAAACCAAAGTGTGGTGCTGTAGCGTGAGCATGTGAAGCAAAACCTTCTTGCAACAGCAAGAGCCAGGAATCTATGTATTTGATGTGTGAAGCTCAATCAGCCTGAATAAATGTGGAGTATAGTAATACATAAGTAAACACATAAGTAAATTAGTTGAAATAAATGCAAATCTATCAGGATCTGAGAAGATCCAAACTTTGCTATCTGAAAATAAGCTGAACGTAACTAGCTGATCCAATTTAGGTAGAATTCAGGTCTGTCATACAAACATCCCCCACTTTCAAGTAGAAAACAGTCAGGGGCTTTAAATAGGACAAGCCCAGTAACAGGCAACAATCCTTCCCAGAGCACAATGCTAGTGGGCAGTACTGCTGCTCAAACAGTGTTGCAGAACTTTTAATCCAATGTGTCATTGTGCTGCTCTACACCAGAGATTTCCTGAGTACAGGAGCTATAGCAGGAACCCTTAGGGCAACAGCTTTCTAGATCTCCCTCCTCCTCTCAAAAGTGGGACAGCCACAAATTCAGAGCCTACCACCCATGGCTGCTGGCTTCTCTAACAGATTACTTAGTGTAGTATAACCTTCATAAAAAAGGTCCCTTTAGGGAAAACACTGAAGAGTCAGGATCAAAAGAGCTTGCAAGGTATTTAAATAGCAGTTGTATTAGAAACAGTTGGACTGACAATCACCTAAAGCAGAGCATGGTTTAATTTATACAATGAAGATTCTTGAGACCTCTGAGCGTGTCGTCAACTAAGGAGAATTCAAATAGGAAGAGACCACATGAAGCAATTTGTTCGCCTGGCACTCCATTAAGTGATGGTCCTTAGCTACTAAAACAACTGCAGTATACGCAATAGTCTAGCTAAACATTAAAGTCAAACTCAAGAATAAAATATACACCCCAAACAGTCCTTTTCCATCACCCCAAAATATCTGGATTTCTTGCCAATAGTTTATGTGCAACCTAGTCAATGACTATGTTCAGTATTTCTAAAATGAAACATCTCCACACTAAAAAGTAAGCTTATGGAGACTCATATTACTAGGAAAGCCACAATGTATAAAGAATAATATAATTCCAAATAGCTTAAATTCTGTGTTTATGATAAAGAAACAAAGACTAACATCAGCTCCTGCATTTTTGTTGCCTGTTCTTAGTAGGTAAAAAAAAATGTTCAGTTATGGAAAGAAAAATACCTCCTTCCTATGCTTATCTAAACATAAAATGGTAATATAATTAATAAGTATTACTGCAAATTATAAGCAATCAGTGATGAAAGAAAAATGTGTCATCCTTAGTTCATGGCTCATAATTATTTCATTTCCCGAATACTGCAAAATCCATGATAACTACTAAATCATAAAAAACTTTTCAAAAAGCCAGAAGGTGATCACCTTGGATGTAATTTTTCACGTAACTCATCAGATCTGTCCAACTCAATGAAGTTAATCCTAAATTTTGCACTGCAAAATTTCCACTCTTTTGTTCTATGAGAAGGTGGACAACTTTGAAACTTAAGATTCACAGAAAGATTTGTACCCATTTTCTACCTATACATGTAACTGTAAACTCAAAGGAAAACCTATAAATTGTATTTACCAACAGAAGCAGGCTGCTTGTTTTTCAGACTCCAGCGTATTCAGAGAGTTGTGAATGTTACCAGCTGTTGACCAAAAAGAAAAAAACATTTTCAAGACGTGAATAAAAAATCCACAGATTACAATAACCTAAAAGGAAGAAACAGCCTTAAACTAGCAGAGTACTGTATTTGCCATGCTTTCAGCAGTCCAGATGGCTCCATTTTATTTACACATACCATCTAAATAATTATTGCTCTGTTGTGGAAACACTTGTTACCTTTTTGACAACATCAGGGAGATTATTCCCCCCAGTTATAAATCACAAATCACTGAGGGCAGCTGTAGCCTCTGTTTCTTTATCATTCTCTTAGAGACAGGAATTTCAGCGAAAGACAGGAATTTTTTAACTTTCCTGGCTGTGCTATGGTAAGTGAAGAGAGATTAAAGATGGAGTAATGAAAGGAAGAGAAACCAGAGTTGTGGCTGATTTATGCAAGGAGAGCCAACCTGCTCAGAAGTAAATTATTCAACTGCCAGGTCTTGCCTGCAACTCCAGTGGTGTGAACACAAAGGTCAATCCATTCCTATCTGGTTCAGTTTATTGGCAACACACGTAGGTTGGTGTAAGAGGGCAGGATTGTTAGTATTTGGTGCGGGTGGGAGGAGGGTGTCAAAATTTGGTTAAGAAAAACATTTGCCATTATCAGAAGAAATGAACTAGTTTAGATAATGCTAGCAGTATTTAAAGGAATTAGAAATGAAAGATAAAATGCAGCAATATATTTCAAATAATTTCATCAACCTGTCACAGAAGATTAAACTGTTCTTAGTAAAAATACTACGACAGCCATGTCAATAATAAAGACAACATTTGTGCTAATTTAAAATTTTGTTTAGGTTTAGCAAGTAAATCACCATGCATATAATAAGCTACAAAGGTTAAGAGCTGCTGCTGCTGCATGATCTCAAGAAAATTCATCAGGCCTAATTAATCTGATGGCGCACAGTCTCTTCATTGAGAAAATTACAAGCAAAACAAACAAGGAAAAGTGAAAACCACACAAAATACAAGTTGTTCAGCTTATCCCAGTTCACCAGGGATACATTTTTCTCATTCCATTAACACGGTACAGGGGAAAAATGCACCTTAAATGAGCAGCATGTGAGCCCTTTCTTGTAGCAGATTTCAGGCAGACTCCCAGAGAGAGTTCGCCTCCCCAAATGCAATCGCTGGATTCAATAGGATCTGGGATGTAGCTTCCTAATCCAGCCTTGGATTTACTTGTGAAATGTGATGAGCTGGAAAGGAACCAGATGAGGAAATAAAACCACAAGAAAGCATGAGCCTCATAAGGTGCTAAGAGCACAGTTTACAATGAATGAGACTTAACAGCGTGTAGGTATAGCAAGTAACAAAACATTCCTGTGAATTTTTTGAGCTGCCTAAATGGGATTATCTTCATATATGTTGGAGAGTATTCAGTAAGATTAGACTCACTGATATTACAGCACATGTTTATGTGCTTTAACACAGCAGATATGTAGAGCGGAAGCAGATCTTAGGCATCTGTACCAACAATACATTGTGTTTTAAATTAACAGTTTTACTCTAGGATAGGATTCTCTTCCTTCCTTTATGAATACAGCTAGCAAAAACACCAACGTTCAATGAAACTGCAAGCACAACAAATGGAAGAGTACAAAAGCTTTCCACAACTTACAAATTTGTTAAGTCTTTGCACATTTTGGATAGCCCCATGCAAGCAATGCATTGAGATTAAAATCTCAGTTCAAAACAACCAGGTATCAATTTTGAGTCTCAATAACAACCCATCATCCCCAGGGAAGTCACTGTTCCCAGGCAAACACATCTTCTCTGATAAAGGGATGGGAGAAAGGAGAATAAAATTGATGGATGTACACAAATCTCAGTGGAGATCTCAATTTAGATGAATAGGACCCATGCCAATCAACCAAATTACGCAACGCTTATTTACTTTTTCTTAAAATACACTAAAATTTTCATGACAAAAGAATTAGAAGCAGGAAAAGAAACCCCTAAGAAGGCAGATTCGGACATTTTATGTAAAGGACACTTGACTCCAGCTGTCTCCAGTCAAGCACCTGTGAGACACAGCTGCACCACGCTGACTCCCCATCATAAAACACATCATCTCTGTGGTAGTGTTACCTGTTTTTGCATGCCATTACTGACACCAAGACATGAGCTTTGGACTGGTGTTCTCAGCAATGCACTGGTTTTACTCTCTGCAGCGTACCACATATGATGACTTGGCCCATTTATTAACTAATTATTGAATTTAAGGTCTCCTGACTTGGGTTCTGTGGAGAAGTAAAAAATATTGTCCTTTCTCTGAATCACCACAGAGGTATTTGGTGCATTATTGGAACTCCATTTATTAATACTAACAAAGCATCTGGGCCACGGATATAAAAATCCTTGCGCACGTAACATATTGCAGTAAACAGAGTTATACCAGGCATCAGTTTGTTTATTTGTTTGGATTCTCCAGTAAGGATCTACTGCACAGAACATCAGCTATTATTTCTATAGGGGATTTATTCAGCACTGTATCCTTACTCATAGTATGAATGTAATTTAGGGTCTTCAGTTTTTACAAACTTGGATCTGTCTAGAATATAGAAAGTGTAAATACAATTAAAGAAAGCACATACAATTTTCCCTAACTTTCAAATACGGATCACGCTGCCGTTCGTCATGTGTATCTTCTATTCACAGCTTGTTCCCTTCCCTGGTTTTATCTGCCTATATACAGGTTAATTAGTCTTGTCCATGTGACATAGTTTTGTTACCCACAAATTTGTTTATTTAACCCCGTAAGTACTATGAAATAATATAATACTAAGAAAATTTATGCCCAAAAAAATAAGGTATTGAAAAAGTCGCATACCTATTAGAAGACACTCGGCTACCACAGATCACTAAACCAGCTCTACGAATATGTAGATTGCTATATGGAGAACTGACCTTCCATGCCGAAAAAATAAATGTTAATATGCCCCAAAGCAGTATATGGCCATGCAGCTTGTTAAGTGAATTCAAATACTCATATACACAGCGTAGTTGTGACCTCTGTTTGAGTGATCTTCACCCTGAGAAACAGAGTATTTTGATTCAAATGCAATCTCAGACAGAAACAACCCTTCCCTTCCTCCCCGCGAAAATACAAGGTGTATGTCTGTCAGGAATTAAGCAAAGCTAACGTTGCACAGTGTCACCCTGACCTAAGCTAAAATTCCAAGGTGCACCACAGACTTAAAAAGAAAGAAAAAAAAAGTATCTGGAACTGTGAAGAGCACATTTCTGCATGTGGAATACCAAAATACTCATTTGCTGAAATATGTATATGGCTTCCATTAAGCAATTCTTTAATCTCTAGGTGACCGAGTTTTTCTGGCTACATGGAAGAAATAAATAAAAGCAGGGAGCACAAAATAGCTGTAAAAGCCACTATTGGCAATAATCCACAGAGTAAGATCTGAGCAGCCTGACCTCTCTAAGCTATCCTGGGGAATTCCCAAGAGACCTCTTCCTCCAAAGAACAGCTCTGGGTCTTATCTCCTACAGAGGAGGAATCACTAGTTGTCTGTGGAGCTACATCAAATAGCAAAACTTAACATCACTCTCAGTGTTTCCAGCTTAACGTTCAACAAGGTTTAGGAGAAATCCGAAGGGAGGAAAGAGGCTGGCAGCAGGGAGCAGCGGGAGGAAGTGATGATTGGGTAAGAAAATGGCAGTTTGAATATGAAGGTGATAAATATGAAGTGACATGGGCAAAACCAGCTCTGCACATACAGCAATGGAAATTGAGCTAATTACTGCCATTCAAGACAGACAGTATTTGTAAATGTCAGCTTTATGTCCTGCATTCACACGAATAACTAGAATTTTAGGAAAGAAATAAATAACAAAATAAAAGATATTAAGTCACACTATAAATATGTGAAATGCAAGTCCTGGCCCTATTCTTTCTCTGTCTTCCTTTGCCAGTCTTGAAAGGGCTAAGGTGGAACTAGAAAAGATACAGAAGTTCGCCAAGAAAATAAATATATAAAACAGCTAGCATGCACAGAAGAAGAAAACACATTACAACTTTTTAAGCCTGGGGAAAGTTTACTGAGAGGTATGTACCATTCTGAGCGCCTGGAGAAAACGAGCAGAGTACTTCCTACCTCCCCTAATAAAAGGAGTAAGAAACAGCAAATGAATCTCACAAGTCAAAACACACTGTGAAGCTGAGGAACTCACTGCCACAGGCTGCCATTGGTCACCGAAGCTCAGCACACATTCAAAGCACAACTGAACACATTCCTGGAGAAAAATACACCCAGGGCTCTGAAGATACTGCATCACTGCCTCAGTGAGATTATCGGCCACAGCTTCAGCTGAGAGAGATACCATGAGCATTATGGCAAAACCATGAATCTAACCTATCCAATGTTATCCAGTCAAAACCTATTTTGGTACCTTATTAACAAGCCCACCTTCCATGGTCAGTTTGGCCATACCTTGCACTGCAAGTCTTCTCTCTCTCTCTTTCTCTCTCTCTCTATCCACTTCCCACCTCCACTTCACCTTTCTCGACTGCAGTGTGATGGGAGTGGATGCTATCTACACAGCACCTCAACTCCAACGAGTCATATCATTATTCTTATTGGTACATTATAACATTACCAATCACAGACAAATCAGAAGAAATTAATATGGCACTGAAAAGGAGTACAGAGCACATTCTCTGAACATAAATTTCGCAGGACACTTGCATGGAAATTACAAGCATGGAAATTATAACTACTTGATTATTAATACAAAACAGAAAAGGGAATACATGGTATTGAGGGGAAAACAATAAGGACTATGTTTATAGCAGTATTTTTCACATAAATCTTCAGAGGACAAATCACATAAGTATCTTGCTTGCCTCATTAGTACCAATAAAGGCAAACACAATAGTAAGCAACTCAAATTAAGTATCATCACTAACAGAATAAGTTGCTAATGACCTATTAGCATCATAATTACCAAATTGGATATTTATGCTCATTATCTATTGTTCAATTTGCAAACAATATCTTGAATAGCTTAAACCACAACACTATCAGTAAAAGTCCCACCTGAAATGTAATGTTTTCAACTAAGAGGTTACTGAGTTTCCCCATAATGCACTAAGGTTTACTTTTGGAGCTCCTAGATGCTTTCAGAACCTGCTGTCCATTGAGACATTGTTTCATAGAGAGAGAAGAAAAAAAGAACCCTCAGATTCTCTTCTCCCCAAATAAAGCGCAATTCCTAAGTGTCTTCCAACAACAGTCATGCTGGCAATGCTTTGTTGCCAGCGCTGACCGGGTTTCCTTACCACACCGACGAGAGAGATGCAAGGCTGAGGTCTATACATTCCCCAGTCCAACAGTATTCAGATGTCATGGTCTCGTTTTAACCCAGTCCTACCCAGATAGCATTTGTGGAAATCTTTTTGCATTGTTCCAAGAAGTCTCTTACACCTGTTAGAAGCTTTGTCTTGGTAGTCACATGCTACAAAGTCCATATAGTACAACATCCACTGTGCAAAAATGTACTTTATCTATTTTAGACCAATTACCAATTTCAACTAGAAATTTCAATTTTTAGCTCTCATGTTGCAGAACTCAATGAACAACAGTTCCACATACACTTAATCTGCCACCTTCATCATTTTGAAAACCTCAGTTCTTTCACACTCAGCCTTCTCCTCTCCAAACTGAAGTCACAGCTTCTTTATTCTCCCTTTGTATCTCGTCCAACTCCACTACATCCTTCACGAGATGCAGAGATATATAGTATTAAAGAATTATGTCATACTAAAGTGTTTACATAGCAGAAAAATTACGTCCTCAGTCCTCTTCTAAGGACCTTCTTGTTCATGCCTAACACAGTGTAGATCTCTGAAAATTAAAAACAGCATTCTTTAAAATTAGAACTTGTATATCATAATACAGCAGGTATTGGTATGCAATCCATCCCTCCATGCATGCAGACGTCTGAGACCCTGAGAAAACAAATCACATACCAACTTGAGTTCACTGAGTAAGTGTTCTGCACACAGGCTACATGATTGAGCTTTAAATAAACCCTCTGAAACACAAATGCTCAGAGGACAGAATGGGACATATTGCAGTATAGTTGCCCTATTCTTAAAGCCTTTTCCTAAGCATCAGATACTCATACAACATAAGACATTTTAAAAAAACCCAACTGTTACTCATATTGACTGCACTATATAAACTCCTTTAAACAATGTTATCGACATCCCTGTGAGGCCTTTTGCTGTTGAAGGACCACACAGTTGTACACGAATAATGTAATTCAATGATTTAGACGAGACTTTCAAGGCTTTGTCTGTAGTTCTCTCAAACCTCATGTATATTATTTTCATTCTCATCTGTAAACCTATATAACCTTACCCCCTTTACCAAGAGGTCTCTATTACAACACTGATCACCTCTGTTCAACATTAAAATAAAGGATATAATTACAACATATTTGAATTGCTGCTTATTAAAGGACAGCCAGCGTTTGTGACCATCCCTATAACCAGGTGTAATGCAAGTGTCCTGTAGCTACACACTACCCTTTCTCCTTGCACCGCGTAAGTCAGAATAAGCCCAGAAAGTTCAAAGGATGATAATGTTTGACTTTGAGCTTCATTGCTCCTTGTCTCCTCTAGCTCTAGGACTGTTCTGCGAGGGGACCAGTCCTACCCCTTCCACCCACACCCAGCCCTGACTGACAGCTGCACTGCCTTTCCCATACTTGCCTGGCCTGAAGATTTTTACAGATCTGCTTTTAAATGCCTGTTAAATTTGTGTTGAGAAGGGGAGAAAACTTTTACTAAAGTCTCTGGTAGGTTACACTTCCCTTAGAGCATGGCCACCAATGACATTTACAACAACGATCACAGCAACTCTGGAATGCAATCCAGTAAATAAGAAATAAAACACGGAGCAGTTAAATGCTTTTTCCTGGCAAGGGATAAAGTAGATGTGAATGCTCTGGGTAAGACAAATTAATATCTAACTTACATATTTCTTTTGCCATAATAAAATTTCTAAAATCCTATTGAACCAACCTAACCTTGCAGCTTCTTTTCAGGAGTATGCCAGTAGAACTAAAATAACATTTACTTTGATAGAACTGAAAGTCAGCAAAAGCTTTTCTTCTGCATGCTTCTCTGTTCTTGAGTTTAAATGTACTACATAAAAACCTTGTACCTTACTAATGTCTGATTTTGGGATCATTGTCATTACTGTGGCTTAAGATGCAATAGTTAAAGAAGGGGAAAAAAAGAAACAAAAAAACAGTTCCAAATGCACGTAACTGCTTACACATAATTTAGTTTCAGTGGTTTTGAAACACATTTCTTTTCAACCTTTTCAATAAATTGAAAACAACTGTTCTTAGGCCACCGCACTCTTTTCTCTTTACAGAAACCTAAGCATTTTACAAAGGATGGACCACCTTAATGACGTTGTTTAGGAGACGTCACTGAACAGTCCTCGGGGCAACACATTCCATCATGACCTAAGAAATCGTGACAACCTGTGCAATGGAAGAGAAGTGCATGGAAAGGTAATTTCCAGCATTCCACTGAGTTTTATATATTGCCAGGAGTGACAACACCAACAGTCTCTCCACCTACCTCTGAGCAGCTCCAGTCAGGGAACGCAGACATCCCGTTGGCATTCATCCGACTAAACAACTGATCAGTACACCTAGAGTATTTCTTAACTAGTTTAGTGACTCTTCTGAAAGCACTATAATTCAGTGAGCTGCCAGGGATTTGCAACACTCTGTCCTTTTTAAGAAAGCCTGAATTAAAGGCATGTCCCCATTATCAGCCAGTCCATTAATTAAATGATCCACATCCACAAACTAGGGAAGGAATTTACACCCCCCTGGACAGGGCTACATGTTCTTTTAGCAAAATGCTTTACACTAATGAACAAGTGATTTTGGTCTTCCTCGCACACAGGTGATTTAATGAAGAAATTTTTGAGAAATGATTAACTGATTATCATCAGTAGAAAAAACTAGTGTGTAACATTCAGGGAATAAATTTCTTCAGGAAAAATAAATGAAATTATGCTTTCTCAGCTTAATAAACTATTTACCAGCAAGCTTTTAGCTGACCACTTCAGGCAAATCGAATACCAGGCAAATTAGGGCCAAACAGACATCAAGAAGGTGTTTAGTGCATTCTCTGCCCCTAAGCAAGACAAAATAGACCTAGGTATATGCCAAAAGGTATCTCTTACTTGTTCTTACAAGTGTTCAGTGACAGAGACTCTACAAGCTCCCTAAGAAGTCTGAAACAAAAATAAGCATTAATCAAATAACCCTTGCACACACACAGGTAGCATATAAGGTGTGGCATCCACTACACCAGCCTCTTGGACATTCACATGGCAGAAATATCAGGTATATAAGATAGTCATGAAGCAAAAATGTACAAAATGTTTTGGGTTTTTTTCCTGCAGCCAATTACAGCCAATATTTATGGTTACCCAATAAACTTGCTTCACTGGTTACATGACTGTTTTTCTAAATGCATGACAATATTTAAGTATTTCATACAAATTTATTAATTTGTTTTGAAAGAACATTAGCATGGTTTGAACTGACAAAATTATGCCCATATTTTATTGCAGCAGGATTATATATAGTGATTACTTCCTCCAGGTCTATTGCTGGGGGTTTTGACATTCCGTTTTTACATTACGTTTAAGCCCGACAGTTTTCAAGTCAAAACCAATGTTCTCACCGTTCTCTGTATTATCATTTATAGTTACTTACTGAGAGATTACAATAGAATAAACTGTTTACAAAAAAAAAAGAAAGAAAAATATCCCAAATTTCCAAACTGAAAAGCTAAAGCTACCATCTAGTTCAAGCAGTTTAAAAAAAAAAAAACAAAAAAAAAAGAGAGAGAGAGAGAGAGATTAAAAAGTAGTTTTTAAAGTGAGAGTTGATGGAACTGGAGAGAAGCTGAAAGACTGAACAGTAATTTCAGAAAAAAATCAGCTGTAGCCAAATGGTAAGAGAGCTAAGGGAAAAAAATAAGAACAAAATATTTTGCACTGACATTGTGGAGCAAGGCTTGAGTTAACGATCACACTGATATGCAACATAAATTACAAAATGGCCATTAATTAGACTATACTTCATGGGACCATTTTACACTTCCAGATGACCAGTAAGGAAATGTTGATATGTGAGGAGCTCAGCACAATTTAATTTTCAGTTTAGGTTAAAGATTATTGAATCTTAGGTACCAATAAAGATTAATATAATGAATATACCACTACATATGTCATTTTTCACTACACAATATTCTTTCATGGAGTTTTACACCTTCTTTGTGAATCCAAAGTCTTATGTGAGGAAAGTTTCATAGTAATCCTCAAAGCTTTAGTCCAGCTTTACTGACAGAAGAGAAAGTCGTACCAAATAGGTAGATTACCACAGGAGAGAAAATTTCAACAAAATGTTTAAGTTTTCAGTTGAACTTTAAAAAAGGCTCCTCTTTCTCTTTTCTGCCTTTGAAACATACGGAAGGTTTTTATTTCAAGAACTCACTAAAAATGAAGATCATGTCCACAACAGAAGGGAAGGAAGAAAAGCCATCAGACACAAGAACGCTGTTTTAAATGGACATTTGGGATTAGAAATATAATCCACTGGACACCAAAGAAACAGTGACACACTATGATCCAACTCCACAGGATATAAACCACCGCACTGCCATCGCACAGCTGTGTGGGAGGTATCACTCTCCTCCGGAGAAAAACCAAAGAATACAGTGTTATTGGGATACCATACGAAAGGGAACAGGAGAAAGGAGAAATGTAAAAAAGCAACACTACCTTGGACTATTTTTTTGTAGTATGGATCTTTTAGGGATCTAGACGTATTTTCTTCCATGTGGCATTTAAAGGCTGCTTCACAGTGCCTGCTCTTTGCATTAATGCTTGTGATTCTTAAGTCAGCTCTCAAGTGGCATAAATAACTGACCTCAGCAGAGCTGCTGACACCAGCTGAGGATCTCAAAGTATGTAAAATAAACACTGTTGTTCCTCAAATGTTTTTCACGGGTTTTGAGGCCTAAAAATTTCACATTGCTTTATTCTGCACATTCATTTTACAGATGACTGACAAGCTAAGCAGCATCCACAGTGATACAAAAACATAATCTTCCAAACCTGACTATAAAAGCGCAAAGGCCAGAGTAAAAAGCAGGATTTGTCAAAAGCTAAGTTCTTTCATGATAACATTTTCAAATATTTGTTTAGAGGTAATCTTCGCTATCAGATAAACACTATGCTGATGGCAAGGTGAAGCACACTTTTTTGGTTCACACAGCAAGAGCATTTTAAAAGAAAAAAAACAGCACATTTTTCTTCTGCAATGCTTTTTCATCAGAAGGAAAAATGGTATGTTCAGTTCAGTTTTGCAGGTGGTGCTCATGGTATTTGCAAAGCATAGATGGCACCTCAACTACAGGCTGGTAAGCTGGCAGGCATCAGAGGACAAACCATAAAGATGGTACGCAGCGACTATCAGCAGCAGTGGTAGTCGTAGGAAACTTTGAAACTAAGGTCAGACTGCAGGAGGAGAGGGACAGCTGCATCTCTGTCACCAGCTCTCATCCCTCACAGAGTTGTAACTGCAGAGAGGACAGCACTGGGGGCATCTTGGACTTAGAGCCGAGGGAAAGAAAACAGAAAAAGCAGCATCTGCAGGTGCGAGACAAACTCTGTGGGGTGAAAGGCCAGGAGGGATATTTAGTGCTGACCTTGAGATCACTCTTCCCTCATGTGAGAAGCCTCTTCTCCATATGACCTTACCTCGCGTCCGAGGGCTGAGTCAGTCATACGGCAGTTGGTGCCCACGAAGGCGAGCCTGCGGACCGCTTCTCCCTCCTGCTGGGTTTATGCTTTCCAATGGGGAGCGGATGGATCAAAGAGGCTGTAACAGGGCTGAAAGTGAGAAATGGGAAAAGTGTTAAGTTTCTCTGTGCTGTTGACTTCCCAAGCAGGTTTCAGGCCCATTTTAGAGAGAAGACAGCGAACGGAGCAGCCAGCCTTCCACCTGGAAGCTCCTCAGATCCTCCCCTCTCAAGCCAGAGAGTCACCGGAGCACAAATGCAGACTTCTATGGGATACAGCAGCCAGGTCTGCCATCCCGGCCAAGCTGCCACCACTGCGAGCTCAGGCAGGAGAGAGAAAGTCACCCCTGCAGAGATGGCTGAACCACATGGAAAGAAGGGCTCTTCAGAAGGACCATTCTCTATTCACCACTGAAGGCACTTAAACCACTAAAGTTAGGTGAAATGAAACCAACCCTTAATTAGATGTATTTTAAAGCAGTAAAGCCCTGTAAGCCATTCAGTACAGGCCACAATCTTGCCTTGGTTCCTGGCCCTGCTTCATTACAATAGCAGGCAGTGAAAAAACCAAAAAGGTGTCTCTGCTTGAGTCCTCATCTATATCCCTCCTCTCAGGAACCCACCGCTGACACATCTCGCTGATCCTAATACAAATTACATGCTTAGAAACTGCAATTGCCTACAGTAGACAGGTAGACAAGCCTTGTCTACCAAAAAAACATTGCCATTTCATTTGAAACTTTTCAACTTTTTCAGGTCTAATCTGAACAGCGTAACAATACATGATGGGAGAGGGGCAATGACGAAGCTGAACTAGGTCTTTGGGTACACATCAACTTTTGTTGCTCCCACAGCAATTCCAGCTTGTGGGAGTTAATACAAGACATTCTTACTAAAAAATATACAAAACAACCAAGGGTAAAGTTAAAAAAAAGTAACTGGCCAGCAGTCACATTTCTTTTTATTATTCCCAGGGAGAGACAAAAGGTAACAAAGGCTATGTGACTATCAGCAGTAGGAGAGGGTATCATCTTCTTGCTTATGTTTTTCAAGGTATAATATGCTTCAGAAAACCCTATCTTAATATTTCCTGGAGAAGACAGAAATTGTACAGTCCACTGCACTCATGGTAGGATCATTCTGCAGTCTTATTAAAGTAATGTATAATAACAATATACTACACCAAAGTGATGTCCTATGAGAACACTGTCTAATTGGATAGATATCATTTAAGAGAGACATAATGTTTCATACAGCTATAATCATTTATAGCGTCCTTAAAAATCTATTTTCAGAAATAATGGCTACAGATATGTATACACGCTAGACTAAATTAATGGGCCAAATTACTGAGCTTTCTACAGTGATGGCATGCTGTAAGGGGAACCTAATTGGAAAGCAGCTGTTCTAGAAGAGCTAGTGGAAGATTTCCACAGGTCAGTTACCTGCCAGTTTAAAATTTACTCTTACTGCTAACATCAAAGCTATAAGGACATGTCCTGGGAGTAACCTGCAGGCTGGCAAGTGGCACAAGTTTTATTACACTCCATTTTTCATCAGCTCGGGTATTTTGAAAGTCCCTCTCCGGAGAGGAGGCGAGTGGCAGCAGCAGACATCCGATTGCTTGCTTCTCTTCCTCATCTGCAGCATGGCAGTGGGGCACGACTCAGGTGGGAATCCCTCTGGTTTCATAACTTCATAAGGGGCATTACATGGTGGAGGAACTCAGTGTGCTCTTTTTGACTAATTGAAAAAAATATCCATATGTTACAGTGGTCAGTAAAACATCTGAAAATAGTGGGGAAATGGGAAAATTTTAAACAAAATGTGACTGTTAGCCTAAATGCAACATAGTTTCCAGTGACACACACTATTCACATCACTCTCTTTCACTGGAATATCTGCTTTCAAAATATACATATGAGGAACATCAACATAATTCACTAACAGTCTACTGCACATCACAGTTTCTGCAACCAGCCCTCCTTTTAAATTAGGTTGATGGGATCTGAGCACAGGCTTTTCTCATTACAAAAGTATCTTTTTGTGGCCAGAAAAGTCTTATCTCAAATTCTTTAATTATATGCCGGGTTTAATTATAGCCTACATTTTGGTTAAAAATTAGATTGGAGCCAGTGTATAATGCACTGCCAGTGACACCTTAAGCTACCAAGATGACTGGTCCAGATTTCTTATTAAAAAAAATTCTGAGAAGAGACACTTAAAATGTTCCCCAAGAAGGGGCGAGTAACTTTGAGTCTGGTACACTTAAGTCAACATCACAGACTTTCAGCTGCAGAATTGACTAACTGTGACTTTTACAGTTTAACAAAAACTGAACACCAGTTCAACCAGAAATGCAGAAAGCCAAAGGGTGTAGAAGAAGTAAAGCTAAATTTGGGAAAGAATTTTACATTTCTGATGGGGTGGGAAACAGAGACATTAGTTTTCACCAGCAACAGAGATTCTTTTACCAGCAGGATTAATTACATAGCATTTTAAGGACTTTTTCTAACACTTCTCTTGTTGCCTTTTCCACTGATTATTTTTACCTACATGTCCCACATTAAGGTCAGCAAACACTTTCTCCATGGTTATGATTAACATAATGCAACATCTTAACTGTGGTAGGCTTCACTCTGTCATTTCTCTACATCTCTACTTCTCTCCTTCTTTAATATCTGTCATCTTTGTTCCTTTTTCTCACCTACCCTTTTTTTCCTCAGTACTCTAGTTGGGCTTCATTCCAGCTGGTAGAACCCATCAGTGACCGTCGGCTTGTGTAAATGACCCAGTAACAGATCTCCCTACCTGAGACTTAACAATGTGAAAGGATGACCTGCAGAAGTCACAAACTATTCAAAATACACAGCCTCTTCTTGCATCCCCAGGTAAAAGTCATGATGGTGGAATGGCTGGATGATTTAAAATATTTATATTGTAATGTTAACACAAATTAAAGAAGGAGTATCTTGATAATCAGAATAAGGACTGTTGAACATATTCTCTGTTATAGTCTAGTGATTAAACTTTAAATTTAGAGCTTAAACTGCTGGTTTCATAGCTTCACAGTCTCAGTGTTGAACATAAAAATACCATTTAACTAAGTGTTTTTCTGAGGTTCACTTTCAAAATTTGCTCAAGAGTAAATATCCTCTGTTTGTACTTGAAAGGATGTTAGTCCCAGAACTGTATTTCCATAACGACTGCATCCTCATCACAATTCTCAAATTTTGTTAAGTACTCGCTCTGCTGATATTTTGTCAGTAAAGTTTAATTAAACAAAAAGCATGCATGCACTATGAATCTGAAATTGCAACAATGAACCGGTGTACACGGCTAAGTATAACAGTGTTACCAAAACCTAAATCAGAGACATTCAGAATCCAAACGTAGGAACAAAATGGTTTAAATCAATTATATACGACAACCCCTTCTACATGAAAGTGCAATAACAGTTTCAGAATGACACCATAGGTCCTGAACAGTACCGCTACGGCTTTACTAGTAAACAAAATAGGCCAGAGATTGTTTATGTGACTTAATTGCCTGAGCTCTCGCTAGCATGTTTTTTGCCTGCTCACCCCGGGATCCCAGAAAGTGAGCAAACAGGCAGAACTCGGGCACTCAGAGACCCCAGACTCCATTCCTGACAGACTGTCTGGTCGCTGCTGCTCCATTTTGGAAAGGAAGTGAGCTCAGGTGTGCGGGAGGAGCTGTGCCATGCCATTTGGCCTCAGGGACGGAGAACAGCCACTGGCCTATTTTATTTAATTGTGAAGGCATGGTCTCTGGTGCCTCTAAGAAGGCGTTGGCACAACACTTATTGCATTGCTCAGCATCCTCTCATTAAGCACCCTATTGCTCAACCATGCATAGCTATCGAGATCTTCACAGCACGCTCACACTGCTGAGCACAATGCACATTTCCCCATATGCTATAACAGACCCTACACACAAGAAGAATAAATGCTCAAGAGTGAACATGGGTGCATTTCTCTCCCATGCTTCTTTCCATCAAAAAGACACAGTAGCCTACCTGGTTTCTAAAAACTTAGCTGGTTTCCAGAAAAAGGGTTTGTTTGGGGTTTTTTTAAAGTAAGAGATCATATATTGTTTATTTCCAATACAGAAATTTATTAGATATAATGTTGAGCATGAAATACAGCTACCATATCTCAAGACATCAGACAGAACCATAAGCTAAATGTGTCATAGCAAAGAAAATCAAAATGCTTTTTCAAATGTAATTTGAACTTAAATCTGATCCACAGTTTGCCTTGAGTTTTACCTCACCATTTAGAAGTAGGTCTTTATTTGTATCAACAGAAATGTTGTACACTGTTTTCCCTTCCTTCCTGAAAGAAAAGACATGTTAAAGCTACTATATTGAATCATCAGTAACACTGGCACCTTCTGTTTGCTCTAAGGAGTCGAGAATATACATTTCTAACCAACAGTATAATGCACTCCAGCAGCACACAGTATTTGCAGTACTGCTGATAATCCTGTTTTCAAAGACTGTGAGCGCTTTCAGACAGAGATAGCCCTCACATGCTACAGCATCTGATCCAAAGTAACCCTGTGCTGGCTTACAGACTCACTGACTTGAAGGCAGCCTATTAAAACAAGACCTGAGTTCTGGGCAAATGATGCATATCAAGGGCTCATTTCAGACCCTAGGTTTTTAACATGAATTAAATCTCATCTGCTTATTCTTAAAGATAGAATGACTGTGTCAAATACACATAATCAGCATCTCTGAGATGTCAATGTCAATCATCTCTACAGCCAAGTGAGAACCCAAGAATTTTTATTCTCAGCATCTCTGACATCAAGCAAAAACACTTGTGTAAACTGCTGGCAAAGCGCCTGTGTTGTATCCTTGTCTACTGATTGCTCCATACAGAGACTCACAGCCTGATCTTTCAGTTCATACACAAAGCTCTGTGCTAGGGAAACTGAAATCCAGGGTCAGCTACACTGCTACCCTAGCTCCAATGACATTATTTTCTCCTGGCTTCCCTGTATTCTTCAAAATCTGAACGTTCCTGTCCACAGGTATAGGTACTTTCCCCAAAATTTCTGGAATGTGTTAGATGCTGTGCTCACAAATGATCACAACAAGATCAGTACTGGCAAGTTGAGTGTAAGTATATAACAGGCTAAGTTTGTTCATTTTTAAATAAGAAAAAAGCAATGAAGCTTTTTATTGAAGTATAAAGACTGAAGAGAGAAACTGCTTAGAAAAATCACCACCACTGTATTTTTAAATTACTGTTCTTTCCTAGCTGAACTGAAAAATGCAGAAAGTAAATAGCAGTGCTGAAAGTAGTTTATATTTTCAGAATTCTTGGATTATGAATTCCAGGTGCTACTTCTCAGGCAGGCAGGAAAATTAGATTCCAAAAAACACTGATTTTAGCATGACAGTGTTTTTCTGAAGTTAATGACATGCAAATCATTATGCATGTATTTACATTTTTGATTAGGATGAGATTGAGACGGTAGAAAATAGAGCAATGATCCTGTAGGTTTCAGCAAAGATGTTTCATATATGCAAGGGACATGAATAACTAACACAGAAGAAATAAGCAAAGGTCAAAAAAAAAGTATTAAAAGGCTGAAGACAAATAACTTTACCATCCTTATCAAAGAGTTCACACTATCTAGGGTGCATACTTTTTTAATTAATGGAAAACTAGTTTGATGGGAAGACCTACGTCACACTGGGGCTCTGAGGGGCTTCTCTGGAAACTCGCAGTTCTGTTACACAGTGAATGCTCATCAAACTCCCCAACATAATAGTCTCACCTCAGAAGCAGTGAAATTGAAGACTGCCAATGAAACTTAAGAAAGAAATTTGATCAAGCCGTTGGAGTCTCTTGCATAATTCACTTTCTCTTCTTTGGACCACTCTTGGCTGATCTGGAGGAGCACCATGCCTCCCAGTCATAGAATCATAGAATCATTTAGGTTGGAAAAAACCTTTAAGATCATTGAGTCCAACCTTCAACCATGCCCACCGAACCATGTCCTGAAACCAGTCCTCCGCCTTCCTCACACCCCAGATACCCTACAGACACCTTACCTGAGGCACATTCTAAAGGGCTAAAGCCACAGGACCACCCACTCCAGGAACACAGTGCGAGGAGGAGAAGTACTACTTCCAAGATGCAAACTACTCAGAAAGTGCTTTGGCCACCAGCTGCAAGCAGCCCACAGTGAGAAAGTCAAGGCCATTTCTAAGTGGGGGATCTAAGAAGTAACCCAGGGGTTACAGCATCTGAGAAATTTGTAAGCTAAAGGAAAACAGAAAACTTGGAATAACGTCAGCTGAGAGACAGAGAAGCACAAGTGGGGGGAAAAGAGAAAAGTTGGGACTGAGGCAGGGGATGATCAACCTGAAGAAATTAAAACTTTTTTTTTTCCAGACCTAACAGCAGGAGAAAGCATGAATGCTGTGGGATAGAACAAGGGCTATCAAAAGACCTAGTCAGAATCATCAATGCAAAGAATTTGTCAGTTGGCCCTGACTCTCAGCCGTATCTTCATGGGCTTTCAATTCTAGTTTACAGCAAAACACCTGGAAAAGATGCACAGGAATAATGCTGCATTTAGCCAGTCTTCAAGCTTGGCTACCTAAGTTCAGCTGCTACTTTTTCCAACTTAATTCTTCTAAACCATCAGACCAACTGTGGCTAAAGAAGAAATACCAAAGCTGCACTGCAGTTTGGAGGTGCTGCAGAAAATCATTGTGAACGCCTGGGTGATGCTTATACCTAATATATATAAGATCATATCGGCCATCAATTTTGGAACTGGGAAAAGTGTTGCCCCTATTCAGCAAGGGCCTTTTGAGGACATTTTGCCTCCTTCCACACGACCGGGAGTGCTTGTCCTAACCGGGATCCGGCTAACCTGCTCACCCCCTTGTGCCACTACAAGGAACTGAGCACTGACAACATCTCTGTTTCCCTAGGCTCTCTTTGTGGTTTGTGCTCTCATTTGATTTCTGGGGGATTAACACATTTGGCCTAACTGGAGTCCTTGGATTTTTAATATAGGAGATATGGGCAAAGTTAATATCCTATGACATCCAGGAGGACAGCTGGGACTTCAGTGTCTTGGAACTATGAAATGCATTATAGGTGTCTGTCTAAAACTCACTACATTTCAGAGATGCTGAGGACCTGTTAGCTTGCACTCAGATCCACACCCAAGCCTGAAAACTCTTACAATGGTATCCAGCAACAGATCCAAATAATTTAACAGCAGGTACTCCAGTTCACTAATTATAGTTGCAATTTTTAAACAGAACAGACACCTAGAAAGGGTGGATCCATACTTTAACCCATTTTCTTGCTGTCTCCTACTACATCTAAGCCAGTGGATGTGGAAGTGCTCTCAGCTTCCCACTGCAGACAGAAGGTGGGCTGTTCATCAGCGCTTTACTGAGCCCAAAGACCATGCTCCACGCAGACCAGGCAACAGCTGCTGCTGCTTTGTCTACATACTCCCTCAGGTATAACAGTGCTACGTGCTACTCTCTATTATTTGTTCCACAATGACAAGCAGATTAAGGCCACGCTGTGCTAGGTGATACAAATGTATTCCAAGAGGAACACGAGACTAGAAGGATGACGTTGTTTATTGATTCTCATTCTTCACAATCATGGGCAATTAGGCAATCACAAGTCTAATTCAGACAGGTCCACAGGAAATCTAATCCACTCTCCAACACAGAACAGGTTTTAAAGTAACATTCTGTACCAATAAAATAACATAGCATACCATAACAAACATCAACACCTAAAGACATAGCTAAAGACCTCAGGAGGAAAGTGGGAAAGATTAAAAGTATTATCAATTATGATCTCTACCCTGAAGTACTTCTTCAAATAAAACATACCAAAAAAAAGCTGCAAAAAGGCCTACCACTAATTATATATTTATTCACAAGAGAGATGAGGTACTGTAAAACCTACATTAAAGTCTCACACTGCTGAATTGCATTTCAGCCTAGTTACCTCCCAAGACTTTGATTATTTTAATGTGTTATTGTGTTTTTAATACAAGCAAAGAAGAGCCATGCTATTTCACAGTTAAGTCACAACCTTGATCCACAAATAGTTTTAAACAAAGATAGCATTTGTTTTTGAGGACTTTTTTTTCCCCCAACAGAGACTCCCTTCAACAAGGCAGGTTATTCCGAGAGGAGTTAAACAGAGCCAAGACCACAGGAAAGGTACAAAGGAAGACCTAAACAAGGAAAGGATGTAAAAACTTTCAGAAGAATAAATACACTGATGCATTCAGTTATTTGCAGGGAGGTTTTGTCACTTCACCTGTGTTAAAGAGCAAGGCCCACTTACACAGGTGTCCTGGACTAAACATGCCAACAGCTCACCAGCAGCCGACTCAATTTCCCACTGCTTTTACTGCTCCGTGGGGCCCTCGGGAAGCACTTTCCCGATATTCATACTCCCATCCCTTTCCCCTCTCCTACCTCATCCTACCGCTCCTCTGCCCGCCGCCCGCAGAGTCACACAAACAGCGTGAGAGAAGGTCGCCCTGCTTCGAGCGAGGATTTTGCGTTCCCTACTTCTTTGCTTACTTCTGCCTTCCCGCCCTCCTCCTCCTGTTCAAAAAGTCAGGATGCGCTTGTACCCCCACCATCCACCACCCCCCTCCCACTGAGAGCCGGGTCCACCCGCGTACCTGTCCAGCCCACACCGCGCCCTCCCCCTCGGCCACCTCCTCAGAGCCCCACACCCCCCTCACCCCCACCCTCGCC